>JXOV01002719.1:0-14299 GCA_001014945.1 Clogmia albipunctata
TTTGACCTTAATTCACAGTGTATATTCTTATTTGAAGCCTGTAAGTAGAATGTTACGAACGCATCTCCAATCCAAGTGATTACAGCTCCTACTCGGCATCTACTTTCTGGCTGAATTTTTTGCCGTTTCTCTTCAGGCCTGTTCGACTTAGACTGCTAAAATTGCAATTTTATTCTTCATCACGCTGGAGCGATTATTTAATTATATTTAAAGAATCTATACCTCGACCGTAAAGAAATTAACATCTAACTGTCCACCGCACGTTCAATTTACAAGGCCATACATACAGAACGTTTGACTATATTGATTAAATAATTTTCAGAAATCAATTAAATTTCCCGATCGATGTTACCGAGAAGAAAGGCGACTTAAAAGGTAACGTATTCCGGTGAAATCATCTGAGTTCTAATCGAGTAGTTGTGTTTAAATTTCTGTTCCCCTATATCCACTCTTGTCTTGCCTACTGTTTCCATTTCTTCAATATGCTTAGTGTCGCTTTCATTACTTTGGAAAATAAAGCCAAGATATTTGAATAATGTCACTTAAATAATACTGGATCCACTTTAATTGACCAGAAATTAAGAACATATTTTTCTTTATAATGTCGTGCTTCATTATTAAATATATTTCAATAAATAAAAATGAAAAGAAAATATATAACATAGATATCGTAATAAAGAATATAGTAACTGATTTATTATGTTAAAAATATTTAAAGATAATTATTCATTCCATAAACAGAATCAAAAATTTAGATATAACTTTAAGGTTCAATTTATTTAAGTTTACTTAAAAAAAACGCACAGTCTGATATAAAAAACTGTCGATTAGTATTATTTAACATAGATACTTTCTTTAAAAAAAACTTGCCGCACTCGTAGTGCCTTACCTATCCGCCTGCTAGTATGAATAACTATTAAGAACTCTACAAAAAAAAACACCAGCAAATCTTTAATTTTGTGTTTAAAAATAAAATTCGATAATCGACGCTAATTGTCCAAGTTTTCCTTATTAAATTATAAATTAAACGGGCCAAACTGGAAATGGGACACGAAATGATTTAAATATAGAAATGTATAAAAGGGGTTGTTTCAGCCCTAATTTTAACTTGAAAATAGTCATCGAAAATGGACAACATTTGTCAAAGGAATTTGATATTTAATTTATTATTGTGAATCAGAAATAGACCTTTGGGACGGATATTTTAAAATGAATTGGAATTCTATTTTAGAAATCATATTGTCATTTCTCAAAATTTTCAGTTTTATTCAATTTATTGTCGTTGAATTTCGTCGACAGTAATGAAGTTGAATTTTCTTTGAATTTGAGCGAAAACCTTAATTTACCTACTAATTTTACCCCATTCAACTTATTTAACTCTAATTGTGCAACGAGGAACTTTTGTTCCGGATTTTAATGGACCGGTAATCTCAATGGCTTACCATTATCAGCGCCGCCGCTCCTCCAAATTTACAGTTTTACTGTGGGGAATAATAGGAAATGAACGCCAAACTTTAGAATATCCAAGAAAAGTTTATCGTTCCGCAATATTGCTTCTCTATTGGAATTGTTGAAACTTTCAAAGTTGAGAAATGATGAAGACATGAGATTAATAGAAATTTTGTAATCCTAGTTTTATCTATCTTGATAATGACAACGTAATCATAAATTGGTGTTGGTATTTTCTTATTAAAATATAAATAAATTTATTTTGTTAAAGTTTAAATTGGATTTTAAAGTAATTTTTGCGAAAGGATGGTCAAGAAAGACAGTATTAAAGATTGCATAAAATCTTAACCGCTGTGAGTACTTGAGTAATAGTTTTTGACCATCTTTTATACAAAAATTTATGCATTTTTCAACAAATTAACACACAAATTGTAAACTATAGAGTTGTTTGTATGAAATTAAGTTGTTTATAATTATTAAATATAGTATAAACTATTTTATTATTCAAAATTAAACTGTACTTACAAATTAAAGTCTGACCAAAATACAAAATGTTACTTTTAATACACAATTCTTCGTCTTCCCCTATGATGTTTCCTCATCTCGGCCAACGTAGTATTCAATTTCTCCTCCGTACAATCAACACTCAGAAGATTCTCCCATGCCAAAGGAGAATTAGCCGCCAAAATTAAATTTCTCAATTGAGATACCCAATTATATTCGACAAGGGAATTGTTCAGAGATTTTAATTGTTTCATTAGTCAGACTTTAGGGAGCCTAAGGTCGCCCATTACCATTGTTTTCTGGAACGAGCTTCTCGAATCGCTCTCTTCAAAACTTCCACGATCAATTTGGTTACGCAATATTAATTTCCGAGTACATAACCTGGTTTTGATCTAAGATGAAAGTATAAGAATTTAAAAAAAAATTGTCTGTCTCTCAATTAGAGTTTCCTATTGCACACCCCACAATTCTACTTCATACAATAACGTAGACATGACAGCTAAGTCAAACATCCAATGCAACAACTATGTATACAACATAGTATAAATATGTGAATTAAGATAATTTGGGATTCAGAGGTAAAGCATAAGAAAAGACAGTCAAATGAATAAGTGAAGTTATGAACCAACCTTAGTCTTTTCTGATTTATAGTAATCTTTTCATATCGATTTAATTTCTAAGATTTTTTAAGCATTAAGCGCCGCCATTGAAGACTTCAAATAAATTTCTTTTGTGATCAATTTTGGAATGTTTAAATATATCAGTCATTGATTTCACAATAACACATTTCGAAAGGATTTGGAGGCTGTGTTATTGTTGAATAAATTTAAATATAGATTTTATTACAAATAATCCTACGATAAGCCCTCATTAAATTGTTTAAAATTATAACAGATATGCAAAAATATGTTTTTATTGAAATAATTTGTTAAAAATCATCTTAAATCAAATTTTGCAATATCACAAATTGTGTTTGAAAAAAAATTTTATTATTCATTTCAATTTTATTTGATTAGGGAGATAGTCCTATAGATGTTATTTCCGACAAGGAGATCAATTCTAAATATTCGCACATTTTACTACATAATAAGTATAAAATTGAACTGATTGACGTCACTTATCCAAATTCAATACTAATAATAAACACTCTTCTTGATTGAAAACCTATTGTAAAAATAGCAAATTCAATTATATTTGATAGACCATTCCAGGCTCTTAAACCATATAAATGTGCAGAAAGGTAAAATTACCTGGTCTATTTTCGCGTTACAAACTCAATTTGTAAATTGATTCTTGTTCATGGTTCTTGATGTTTTACAAATGTTTATTTGAGCCTTGGATGTATCTTTATTTAGTACAAGGCAAGGGTGTTTTCTATCTAATATTATTAGATCTTTTATATATCAAATCAATGTTTTTAAGACTAATATATTCCTTCCATTTCCTTATAGCATTGCCTTAACAAACATTCTTTTAATTTAAATAATTGTTATGTTAACTTAAATTAAAAATTAACAGATGCAAGCAAAAGCAAACATATTCCAAGACAATAAAAATTTCGATTATTCTTGTTTTAAAATAATTGAATTCAAATTTCATTTATCTATTTACTTATCAACTATATACAAATTAAAGGGAATATATTTTTTCATTATAAATCAGTACTTTAAATCAAAAAATAAAAGAGATACACTCCGTTTCATACCTTTACGACAGGTAGTTGATTATGTATTGTTTAATATACATATATAAGCATTATGAGGTAAATCCATAATTCCAGCAAATTTATCCTTTGGAATAAATAGAAGGCACAATTGAGCAAAATAATCATTGTCTTTAATGTCTTTCGTCTAATGACAAACCGATGTATTCGCGATGTGTAGGGAATTTCATAATCTTTAAAATAGTTTGGCTTAAAAACTTCGAGCTGTTTGTTAGCTGCGTCGCGTAATAGCCTAAAAACCAGTTATATCAGAAAATATTACTCGTAACTGTGACTTTATTAGCTGTCCTATTGGGCATATATTATAACCCACGATGCAAAATGAGCACATAATGAATGGTTAATAAATCGCTGATGGTGGATCGCCGCGACAACTCTATACTGTTGTTTGTCGAGAATGTTTTACCTTTTTCTTATTATACTAAGGTAATTAGCCGCCTTTTTTAATTATTTGCAACAAATCTAGACTTTGTTTTATAGTCTAGAGTATATACGATGGCCAATGATAATACCTTTCTTCGTACCAATAACAATTGAGATCAGATTGATACACACTGAGATATCAACTAAAATTTAATCAAAGACATCTGTCGTAAAAGAATGAAACGGAGTGTATTTACAAAAATAAACTTATTAATGCGGAAATACTTTTATGAGCCCTAAAGCCTTCTTATGACAACAATTCAAATTGACAATTGATGTCGAAAGAAACCTAAACTTTTCCTGTAATTGGAAGAAATTGACTTGAGAGCTTTTAAGACTTCTGTTTTTGTAAGCTCTTTAATAAGACTTAATTGCTGTTTTGAGAATATTTTGAATAATTTTCATATTAATCCTATAGGAAGAGGAATAAAAATCTCATATAAAATAATTATATGGGTTGATTTCGTTTATTATAAAACTTATTTTTTAATAAAATCTATCTGACATATTAAAGCCAAATTTATAGTTTTGATAGAAAGGACATTTGAAAACAGTTTGAGTTTTTAAAATCGCGAGAATAGAATTTCATACAAAAATTTTGAGAGAAGCTCTGTTTTCCTTTCCGAAGAGCTGAAATGTTCTACACCTTTCAATAATTATAAAGAAACAAACCTTTTTATAATTGTAGAAAAAAACTACTTTAAATGCATTTCAGTTACATAAAATCGATATTATGAAACTAAAATTTGATTTGAGTTTTTTTATATAATTAAAGTGTGTCTCCTTGAAAGAGAACGATCAATTATAATGTACAAGATATAACTTTCTCCACCTTCCTTCCCATGGTATAAAAACAATGTGTGGACGACAACAAAAATGCAACAAAAAAATTTTATAAAACACAGTCGAATAGTATTATTTAATACAAAAGTGTTTAATAGGATTCTTTAAAGTCGTAGTTTTTTTTCTTTATTTTTAAAGTGCGAACTGCTTGAAGCACATAAACATGAAAGTTCCTATGGTAATGGAGATGTTCTAAAAAAACGGACGTTTTACTGAAGAAAATGAAACGGAACATCAAAGCGTCAAAATTATTATTATTTTAGTCTCTCATATTACTGAAATAGAATTTTGAATTGGACAATTCTTTTTCAATTCTCTATTTTATTATGAATTAGGAACAAACAGCACATAAAACTATTGTTTAAACAAATATTTAAGTGTGTGCCGGATTAATCAATTGCTTTCTGAAAAAAGTTTTTTTTTAAATTAAGTGATGAAAATGAAGTTAACCATAATATTGAAACTTGATACGCTCGTGGCTTAAAACAACCCTTGTGTTTAATAATGCCTTGTATTATCGATCTTGTTGTTGAAATAATTCAATTTGAGTAAGTTTTACTTATTAAAATCATATGATATTATTTTTTCTCTATTTGAAATTTATAAACTTATTTTCATTATTTATTTCAAACTTTGACAACAATGATTTTATATTTATTTTGAGTTATTGAATTTTTGGATGAATAAAACAAATTTCCAGACTCCATTTCAATAAATTCAATTCACGTTTCCGTTCATGAATTCTTCCCATATTAGTTCGAAATTTTGAGGCTTAATGTCTTATTGTCAGCATTTTTTCGCAACCCTTTTTGTGGAGCTTTTTTGTCATCGGGTATTGATCCCCTTTAAGAAGGGTTGGTTATATTGTCTGCTGTCAGATATATTATAAGGGAATTTATATTATCTGGCTTTTCATTGTCATATGTAATTTTTACTCAATAAAAGGAATTTTATCTGCTGAGATAAATTGCTTTATTTTGAAAGCAATAAATTTTATTACCTAAATAATTTCAAATAAAGAAGAAGAATTTATGTATGTGGAATGTATATTAATTTCAGAAAGTTTATTCAATTTTAAAATTAACAATAGAGTTTTGTTACTAAATTTACCACTTTATGTAGATTTCATAAAACTTATGCATCAGATGTCAATATGTCAAAACATGATTAAATTTGTATTCTGAAGCTGATAGAAATTGTTTATTTGTTTTGAATATCTCATGCTTTCATGAACCGGTTCATATTTCTGGAAATTCAATATTATTTGGAACATCATTATCTTCATTGTCATTGTTTGAGTGACAATTAAATCATTGTTGTGAACAGATTTTAATGTCTACTATTTCTCATATGAATAATTTAAAGGAATCTATTCTATGAGTATAATGAAATATGTTCTTAAGTTGACATTAATTTGAACTTTAGAAAGTTACACTTAATGTAGAAACATTTGACGAAAGTAAATAAATAGCAAAATTGTATGACGAATCTTATTCGTATTTACAAGAATTGATTATTAAGTGTTCTTGGAAATATTTGATTGCTATTAGATATGTTTTACAATTGCGTATAAATGTTCTGTGTGAGGTTTCTATGATTTGTAAATTTATAAGGATCTTAATTTTTTTTACTTGATTTAACTATTTTAAAATCCACTTTTAAAATATTAGAATTATTCCCATCATTCTAACAAATTTTAAATGATCACGAATTAACCGTTGTGTAAAGCCCTATGTATTTTATTTGAATGATGTTTCAAATGAACTTTATTTGATACTTATGTCTGATTAGACTAAAGTAGGCTCTATAAGCCTGACTACGAACTTCCATGTCAAGGTTATTCTCGGTCGGTATTGTTTAACCCAAATAGAAGACCGAGTATACAACCTCTAAGTCGTGACCTGCTTAAGAAGTTAATAATCCGTGGGGATAGCACAACTAATTTGATTTTATACAATCGGTACACCATCCAAAACAAAGCTCTTTTGTATGAATTTAATTAATTTGATGAAATCTGTCACACTTTAATAATAAAGAAAAAGAAAAGAAGTACAATTTTTAAAAGATTAGTGCTATAAAAATAACAATTATAATAGATCATATAAGATCAATTTTTGATTTATTATTTATTTAAGATCAATTTAATGCAACAAAAACGCGTATAATAAACAAAAATGCTGTAGAAATGTTTTTCATTGCTATCAACTGCTTTGTCAAAGTCGTTATACTGGAAACAGGAGGTTTTACTTTTAAATATTGACAAATTTTGACGAATATTGCTGACACTCTTAGATTACAGAGTAAAATATATTTTTTATAAATATTTAAAAAATTTTTTAAGATTTTGTGTTAATTTATTTAAAAATGCATAAATTTTTGTATAAAACACGGTCGATAAGCATAGTTCAACACTTTTATTTTCTTTAAGGCATTCTTTCTTACGCTCGTGGCTTAAAACAATCGTTCTGTTTAATAATGCTTTATCTTATCGACCTTGTTAATAAATAACTATTAATGTACCAATGGGACAAAAACATATGGCAGACATATAATTGTGCACATTAAAAGAAATACGTGTAATTTAAACAATAAATTATGTCTTTATATCGATGGTCCTGAATTACAATGACGTAAATACAACTAAGTACACGACTACAATCTTGTTATTCACATATCAGAGCAAGGATGTAACTGTAGCTTTACACAGGAGGTAGAGTCCTCAAGGTTAAAATTTCAATTTCGGAAGTGGTCTAATGAAACTCTGACCTACATGCCTGATGATGTTATTATCTGAAGTAGACTTATTTACCGTTTACATCATTCTCTTATATAATTAATGGTCAAATTTGAATAAACTCGAACTTTTGATTTTATTGAGTTTAAAAGTGAAATTTAAAGCGCATTTCGGAGTACAGCCCACTGTTTTGACTGATCCTGATCCAATTAATCAATAATTATAAAATTATGAAAAAACTTATTATTTTCGGCGCGATATTATGTTATTCTTCAACTATTTAAAGATTTGCCTAAATACAACAAACAAAACGATTTGATTGAATTTTTGAAACTAACTATTCAGGAGAACATTCTAAACGAAGTTTTTTGCTTGAATGTCCTGCTACTGCTTCTAATTTTTTTCCTCTCCGGTAAAATTTCCATTTTGTATTTGCGTTGAAGTAATGCTGGACCGCTGATACGGCTCCAACTGACGGAAACTTACAATTTATGGATACATCATGAGACGTCCGTACAAAAAACGCTTCAGACCGAAGAGCTACCCAAAAAACGAGGAAGACAAAAAACCCCATGGATGACGAAATTCCGGTGAGACATGAATACCGCAAATTAAGAAGAGAACACCACACTTAATAGAAAGGAATGGAGATTACGAATTAGGAAAGCCGACCCTAAGTGAAATGGGACAAAAGTCTAAGAAAAGAAGATATATTTGGTTTTTAGAAATTTGTGAATCTTTCGTACAAGCTTGCTCATGACTCTGTTTTCAAAATTGAATTTAAAATAAAATATATATTTAAAAAAATTAATATAACATTAAAGGGAACAGACAAATTTATTTACAATGAAATGGGAGCAATGTCAATGTCAAATTTCTCCAAGAGAAATTGGGGTAGATCTACATTTCGAAAACCGACAAAATTGAGAGAGAAAATCCTTCTATATCGAATTTCGTACTGACTTGGGACTCTCTTTCGAAGAACAACAGAGCTAGACGTAATTCGTATTGCTGGGAGTCAAAAGCCAGGACTGAGTGGGAATACACGTGATGATAAATTTCCAGCGAATTTTATTTAAAGCCATCATTGTTGTACTTTTCACTATTTATTATTAAATAGAACAAACAGCTTTAATGAAACGAATAGCTATAAAAATTTATGAATCAATAAATTTTAGGTATTTTAATTTCCTAAAAATCAAATAAAAGGATTTAGTGCAAATAAATGCCTATGAAATGGTCTTTTAACTCGTTTTTGGTCGGATTTCACGCTAAAGTGATTTGAATCGCAATTCGCAGGTCCTGTTTTTGTGGAAAATTTCCGTGTGAATTTGGCAAGGTGAAATCAGTTTTAATTTCGCCGACAGTGGCAAAATGGAGTGAATGGTGGAAGTAATGAAATGGCAACTGGAGGGTGAACGTGAACAGAGGATTACAATTTAATCAAGACGGAATGTCTCGAGTTTCTATGGATTAAGGATCAGTGAAAAGTATTAAATTTCAAGGAAAAAAGTGAAAATAATTCATTAAATCTGTTTAAATTTCAATTTTACGAATGTGATTACAAAAAAAAGTGATAATGAAATTGATTTCGTTTCGAATTCTTGGCAGATTGTAAAAGACATTTTTGAGAAGGACAAAATTAAATTTGCTAATTATAAGGTCTTTTTTATTTTGCGAATGCCTTAAGAGAAGCAATTAAAAAAGTTTGAAGAAGCCAATAAATTTTTCTTTACTCGGTTATTTATACATCAGTAAAAAGATAAAAACGTAAAACAGAAAAAGGACAACTTAAGAACAGTCCATAATTTATGGTCGTCAATAGAAGAGGTAACTTTTCATAGGCTTATTTACTTCGAAGGCAGTAATTTTCCTAGGGTATTAATCAACAGAGTGTTAATGACGTAAAGTAATTTATATTTATGTTTGGAAGTTTTTCTTAAAATAGGAAATGAATTATTGGAATTATTCCGTTGGTTTTTATTCATTTTCTTACATTTTTTAGACACTTGTAAATTATTCATTCTGAAGAAAACGAATTATTAAAATTTTAAACAATTCATTATAAATGAAAATGAATACGTCTTGACAATAGAGAATATTTGTTATAATTTTTTCTACAACCAGTTGCACATAAAACAGATTTTGATTTTATCTGATTTGTGTATTCCCTAGTGAGAGAGCATGAGGTACCGATAATAAATGCTCTTAAAACTATCTCGGTCTTGAAGTAACATTTCAATACTCAAGAGTTTCTGAATTAGATCTATATTGATTTCAATTCAATAAAATACTAAATCAATCGTAATAGTATATTTCGATACAAGTGGTGAAATAGAGGTTATTACAGCACGTCCTTACCATGTATTTTGAAGAGCGCAGCGAATAAAAATAGGTAAATGAGTGCAGTAATAACCTATTTCACATGTGTATTGAACGCTATTTTGTGTAATTCTGAAAAACATACCAGTTAATCGATAATTACTAATGAAAACGTTTGCAGCGGTTTGTATAACTTGTGCAACAACAACTCACAAAATTCTCGTGTCAAAGTGTATGAAGCCGAAATGCTCCGAAACTACTTTTCCGATTTTAATGAAACTTTAGGGGGATTGTCTGTCTAACAGTTCTGTTTTATTTTACAAACCCATAAATGTTAAGGATGGGTTACTCCTAATTTTATTACTTTTTTCGGAAAAAGTACCCTTTTGGATTTGATTATGATTGAGCATTAAAAAATACATATTCCAAAAAAAATCATGCCCATACGTATTAAGGATGAGCTGTCCCTAATACAATTCTTTTCCATAGTGCAATATTTAAAGACGTACTGATCAGAAACATTTAACCCGATTTCAATTCATCTTTACAGGTATTTGGGGGAGATTGGTTAAAAGGTATATGCATTTTTTTATTCTAAATTTTGAGGATGGGTCACTCTTAATTTTAAAAAAATTCTGAAAGGAAGTATTTCCATTTTGATTATGAATAAGCAATAAAAAAAGACATATACGAAAAAATTACGTCCATACGTGTTAAGGGTGAGCTACTCTTAATAAATTTTTCTTTCAAAATTATATGTTAAAAGAACTAACCCCAGGTAGTAAACCCGATTTTAATCAAATTATGTAGGCATTTGGAAAAGGTCGAATAAAAGACATAGTTATATTTTTTTTATCTCTAAATGTTGAGGTTATCACACCTATTTCTTTTAAAAAGATATTGTCGATTTTATTATGATTAAACTTTTAATTCCAAACCAGTTCATTTCCTTGTCGCCACAGACTTATAGTATACTGTTAACTAAAATTGATGAAAATTGCAAGACGACGTTTGCCGGGTCAGCTAGTAATTAAATAATAAATGGATTGTGTTTTATGCATTTAATAAAATACTATTCAAAACGTATGTTTTATAATCATTTTTTTCCAAAAACCAAAGCGATTAGTATTAATTTATTATGAAATAAAATAATAATATAATCCAAACGCAATTCAAGACCAAAGAAATCCAAAAGATCAGCTATCATAATTTATAAAAAGACACGTAACAAGTGGGTCTAAGTTATAAAGTGGGGTATTTATTACGAAAGAAATTTAGAATCTTATTAAAGTTAGGCAACAATTTTATTACAGAGGAATGAAACAAATAACAATTTAAGGTCAACTCAAGGCAAGGTAATTTGTTGAAATAAAATCCAATTTATTTTAAGTAAAAATATATTTCACCATAGCTCTCCCTACCTACAGTATTTCTAGCCCTAATTGAGTTGTTAATATCGACACAGTATTTAAATAAAATGATTTTGAGGAGCGTAAGGATGGGATAGGATAAAAGTGTTTATACATTTTTAGCTTTAAAAATTTTTTTATAACACTGTGTACATAAACAACACTATATATTTGTTGATGATTTAACAAGATACCATAATTTATGCATTTTTGTTGCATGAAATTGATATTATGACATTAAAATTTGTTCTCTCAAAGACGTTTTTTAGCACAAGTGCTTTTTCTTTGTTATTGAAATGTGACTCCCGTGAAAGAATTCCAACTAATTTATATGGACGGCAGTTTCATTGTGTATGATTTGTGGATGATTTTACTACAAAACTGATTATTTAAATCTAAATATAACGTTTTATAAGAGATCTGCTTAACGGATTTCTCTTTCAAACAAATTTAACGTATTAATTGAAAATCAACTTGATATTTTCTATGTGCGAGTAAGAGAAACAAGATATAGCTATCTCCATCTTCACATAGACTTAAAAAAGTAAAGAAAAACAATATGAGGGAGACATTATTTTTTTATTTATTAAAATTTGTTGTTAATTTATTTCAAAATGCATACAATCTTGTATACGGTTTATAAGCATTATTAAAAGCATGGGCTTAGTGTTTAATAATGCCTTATCTTATAGACCTAGCTGTATAAAAAACTTTGTCTCTGCACTGAAAACATTTCTTTGAAATTATATAATAGATATAGAAATAATATAACTTATAATTGAATATTTTCTCAATCTTCTTCTCCTACGACTCAACAGCCGTAACCAGTTTAGGTCTAAAGATTGGTTTTACGCCATTAAAGTTAACAAATACCTTATCTATACATTTAAGAATCTTTCACAAGTGACAATTGAATATCATTTTTTTAAGAATCATTATTTGTTATGTTGTGATGAATAGATGATTCTATACAGAGCGTATTCATTGACTTTGCCACCGAAACGGAACACACAAAAATTATAAAATCCATTAGTTTACTATTTTAATAATTACTTGATAAAAATTCTTCATTACATGGCATAAATACATTTACAGGCAAATTTACTGGATGAGAGAATCGAAACAAATATCGGTATAACTTTATTTTACGCACAGGTTTTCAAAGCTTGGAGGGGACCAATTACTTTCGTCAAAAAATTCGATAAGAATAAAATTGCTTTTTTCCATTATATACATAGAGAAATCGGAAATCGCCATGGAAATAATTACCAAGAAACTGATATCAGATTTAAAGAGAAACTCCCTATGGGGAATTTTTTTTATTCGAATTAAACTAAAGGTTTTGTAATTTTTGTGGTCAAACTCTAGATATTATTTACACGATTTGTCCCCTTATTCTGTTATAAATAGCCTAATAAAGACTGGTATCATGTTTTAAAAATAATATTTTTATATTTTTCTACAAGTATAGACTGAGGAAAGACATCCTAAAACCCAAACATGGTAACTAATATGATGGAATCTGTTTCGCTTGGCTAAATTAATATAAAAGTATTGAGATATCCATGAAAGCTAAGCCAATATCCAAATAACATCCATTTCAATCTTATACTATTCAATATCTGTTTTGGGGCGATTTTTATTTGAACTAATGGCAACTTTTCCCATCAGAATTCATTTGAATGCTTAATATCAAAAACGCTCCTGACTATTAACTAATTTATTATTGTGAATATCATTCCTTATTAGTGTTTTAAATTCAAAGAATTGGAACGATTTAAATAAATTGTTTGAAATTGAGTTATAGGGTCAAATTTAAACTTTAAATATGTATATCTTTTATATCCTTATGTTAGCAAAATATTTTGCAAAATGATTTGATTGTGTCATGAGCAACTACTATTATACGAGTATTTAGCTTTATTTTCAATTACACTCTTTTATATAATAATTTGTTAATTAATGCTGTCTACTAACTTCATAAACTATTCAGAATTTTATGCATATTAGTTACGGGACCGGAGTAACGTAGTTGTTTAAGCGTCGTGTCACAAAATTGGAATCGTGTGTTCAAATCCCAGTAAAAGCTGTGATTTTCTGTTTCCAAATTGATTTGCCATTATCAACTAATGATATCAATTTATTAATAGTATTTATTCAAATATATTTACAAAATAATTTGTGCAATTCCTTATCGAAAAGTACTTCTTCTTCACATAAATTGGTTTTGTAACGGTTTATTTTTCTGCGGTTATATAAAATCGATATTATACTACAAATATTTTTTCTGTTAAAGTCATTTTTATAACACAATTGCTTTAAAGAGTTCGTTAGAGGACTAGTGCCTTTTCTTTATTATTAAAGTGTGACCTCCGTGAAAGAAATCTATCAAATTTATAGGTACGCCATATTTTGTTGTATATGGTATAACTGAATTTGCCGATGTTTTTGTTTATTTGTGGCTATTTTATCGAATGGTTAAGATTTAAATTGTACAAAATCAACGATTTTGGTCAATTTCAATTTAGACCATCTGTTAACAGATGGTATTNCCTCCGTGAAAGAAATCTATCAAATTTATAGGTACGCCATATTTTGTTGTATATGGTATAACTGAATTTGCCGATGTTTTTGTTTATTTGTGGCTATTTTATCGAATGGTTAAGATTTAAATTGTACAAAATCAACGATTTTGGTCAATTTCAATTTAGACCATCTGTTAACAGATGGTATTACTTGGGTCAAGTAAGAGACGCCAAATTATAGTTTTACCTATCATACCGTAACGAGGGAATGAAACAGAAAATATTGCAAGATAGAATTTAAAATTTTATATTTGAATTTGAACCGATGATTTGTGTAACCCTATAAATAAAATAACGCTGATATACC
>JXOV01002728.1:0-32857 GCA_001014945.1 Clogmia albipunctata
ATACTTTCAGGAGTAACTGTATATTCGATTTGTCGATTAATTAGTGTTGATAATTAAATATTGTAGTAGTAATAATAAATAGAGGTTGGATTGTGCCCAATGGCACCTGCGCTGCGACCTGTAAGATCNATTGTTAGTTTTTTTACGTCAGGATATGTGTAACTTTCCTAATGAAAGTCACAATCTTTCGGACCGGATTATTTCTAATCTCACTTGATTTCAACACCTCATGAGAAAGAACCTCCCTTCTAATTCTGACTAAAGCCCCACATTCACATAAGATGTCTGGTCTCGTCCTCTTCCAGGCATAACCAGCAAATGGTCTCATCTGAAAGGGTCATTTTATTCAAATGATATCTGACAGGATAGTGTACTGTTAGGAAGCCAACTAGTTTTCTGAGACCTGCTTGCAGGTGTCTCCTAGGAGATAAGGATTTATGAGGTTTTTTAATTGTCGGAGGCCCACATGATTATCCCAGAACTATTTCCGTAGTACAGTAATCCAAGAACTAATTTTACTTTTAGCTGTAGACCATCTGATTCCACAGAAAGGTTCAGGTCATAGCATTTGGGGGGTCCTGAAATATTGTAGTAAATACATTGTAAAATTATTGTATTGAATAATAATAATTGCCAATTGTATTTGTTTGATGGACAGGATTGAGACGTATTGTTTGTAATTATGTATATGAATTATAAAATAGGTAGCGGAGATAGCAAAAGTAATGACTTCTGTTTTGATAGCGGTCTTGTCAACACAACATCCCAGTTGTTAAAATGAGCAAATGTAAACCCTATTTTAGCGACTGACCAGATCGTTGGTCATAATAAACCCTGCAAAACCAAGTCGTTTTTCAATCATTGAATTTCAAAACTCTAACACAAGCAACTGATTTTTATAGTTGCTAAAATAGTATATTTCGATACAAGCTGTAATAACCGATTTCACATGTGTATCGAACGCTATTTTGTGTAATTCTGAAAAAAATACCAATTATTCGATAATTAAAAACAAAAACCGTTCGCAGCGTTTTTTTTTCAAATTGTGGACCCAATGTGTACAAGTTTGTTTATTAGAGTGAGATGATAATATTCACAACGAAATGATTTTGACAACAATAAGTATTTTCATTAAATTTTGAATTATTTCAGCACCCCGTGAAGAAAAGTAAATCGCTACAGAACCAATTTGCGTTAAGAAAAGTCTACTTTTCGATACGGAATTGCACAAATGTATTGGAATTATTGAGGGGAGACTGTTCAAAGTTTTCCAATAAGAAGTTTCGTTTTACTATTGGCGATAGACGATTTTTTAAAAATAATTTAGTAGATGTTTATTTTATTGTAAAAGGGAAGGTATGACATTTACTAAAATGACAATATCGCCAACTTGGTGCCCAGGGTTAAATTTTTGTAGGACCTTATCTTTAACATGAATCTTCCAAAATTAACTCAAATTTCAAATTTCCTTAATAAATTCCCGAATTTCAACAAATATATAAACAAATATTGATTTAACTTAATACTCGAATTTAATCAATATGAGATTGCTGTTCAGTTTTATTATTCATAATAATAATTAGGATATTTCTATATATTTTATAAATATAATTTATACCACAAGGGTGTTAAACTCGAAAATGATGAATAAAACCTCGCCTGACGGCTCGTATTTCACATTAACCTTTAAAAATTGTACAGGTTTTTCTCTTAAATGGAATCGCAAAATTTGACTTTAAACCAAATATATTCGTAGATTTATGACTTTTTTCACTAGTGAAAAATTATTATTGAAAATTTTCACTAGTGCGAAAACTGACCGTTATGAAACTGAAATAGATGTCGAAAAGCCAAAATATAGATTTATAAAATTAAATATTCAAAAATAAGATTATTATTATTGACCCAAAAATCAATTTAATTCTAAGGACACATCCTGAATCATGAAGCAAGTGACACAAATTATTTGGACGTGCCCTAATTTTTAACTTTTTTCTTGCCTCGACTGATTCTATTTGATTCCCTTGGAAGTTTTAGTATCGAGGGATTCCAGAGCAAACGAAAATTTGTCTCAAGATTTATTTAGTATCGATTGGAATTGAATTATTGTGATTTCTGACGGTTTCAATTCGATCCAAATCCAATTGAAATTTCGATACGCCTCATTTGATGCAGTCTTTTAGATTCCTTTCAAAACAGAGACGACAAATTGAATTGTAATTGAGATTGGCGTCCAGAATGCAGACTTGGCCCAATTTGATTTAGAATATTATTTCAATTGAACTTTGCATGATGCTCTAGATAACTTTTCTTCGCCACAATTGATTTTAAATGCATCGCATTTATTTATTTTATCAGAGTAATTCTTGCTTGAAAGATAATCCAGTTTAATTTACTTAAATAAAGTTTATTTATTTTAAAAATTTGTGTTTATTGAAATAGTATGATATATTACAATTATAGCTTTATTTAATTAAAATTCAAATATTTTAAATATAATTATGTGTAAATTTAAAATCTTGATTTATAAACTCTGAGATATAGTTTTATCTCAGAATCTCTCTGATTATCCTTTATTCCTACGAGTTCTGGTAGAATATTGTTAAAAAAAATTTAAAAGTGCATTAATCACTTAAAAATATGATCATTAGATCCTTTCAGAAAATTTGGCCCTTGAAATGAAGACAAGCTCCTGATTTGGGAAGGGAACATACACTCTTAAGAGTTTTGGGAGGACGAAATCCACAAATACTGATTTCGACGAATAATTGACTTAAATAGAGACACCATTCGTTAAAACTAACCAAAAAACTGAATTTGACAAAAATAACTAAATGGATCTGAAGTTTTCCCTTGTTGTATTAAACCATCTACGGATCGGCCTGGGTAGACGCAATTCCGAGATGTGTAAATGGGTATTATAGAATGATTCATCGTGCCAGTGTAGAGCAATACAAGACATTGGAATCTCAATAAGATGCTATTAAATGGCCGCTTGGTTTAGATATTTAACAACGGACAGTCAAAACTTATTACTAAAACTCATACGCAAAATAAAATACTCTGTTGAGAATTGTCCTATATCTGCTTTAGAGATATAATTATTTAGGTTTTCTTAACGCACATGAATGGTACAAACAAATAATATTTTGTTATACAAGAACTCTATGAATCTTTAGAAATGATTACAAAATCATATAATTTAATATTTGAATACAATCATATCATTGAATTGAACCATCAATATATCCAGTACTTTCCATAATTTGGAAAAGGAAAAATGGACCATTGAGAGAATAGTTTTATAAAAAAAATTAAGGGCTACTTTATTCTGATAAACAGACATCCAGGCGCCAAAATTTTAGACCCTTCAAAAACGTTGCATCTTTTTGAATACACTTACTTTTTGGTTAGTTAATGTTATTTCACCGTAATTTAAAGAAAGTAAATTAAAAAAAATCGTTCAAATAATTTTTCATTAATAAAAAATATATTTATTTTGTTATAAAATTTAGTTTTATCATAAAATATTGTAATAAATTTGGTTTTAAGCGTTTTTGTATAAAATTTCAGTAATTTTTAAAAATAAAAAGTATCTTAATACTATCATTATATACAAAAATCGGTAAATTAGTGATTGCAGTGCAATATGAATTAAATTTCAGTGAAAGTTCATAAAAAGTCCTAAAATTCATATTTTTATTTGGAAGTTAGATATTTTGCAATATCTAACTTATATTATCTGATACAAATCAATTAAATATCTTTCAAAATCTTATTATTCATTTTTATCATAAATAACTGTTCAAATTTCCCTCCAAAACCAACATTTGAAAAGACCGCCGAAAACCTTTCTTATTGCATTCTTATCAAAGAGCGAGACAACTCTATATTTTCCATTTCACTCACCACTTGCTTTCGGTATTTTTATTTTGATTTACATTCATTAATTAACCACAATTTCAGTGCCACAATGACCATCACGATGAGTTTGACCCGGGTGAGTTAATCGAATCAAGTGCACATTATTATTGATAAGTAAATTCCATTACGTAACCAAAATCTTCACATTTTAGGCAATTTGCCGGCAGAATTTGCGCTTTTACAGCTCGAAGCGGGCAGAGATTCAGGATGTGGTCATTGTAAGCGCTACTAGGACTCCAATGGGGAGTTTCCAAAGTGCTTTGGCGCCTTTATCAGCCAGTCAATTGGGCGCAATTGCCATTGAGAACGCTGTGAAGCAGGCTGGCATCGCTAAAGAGGATGTAAACGAGGTTTACATGGGAAATGTGGTGGCTGCTGGAATGGGACAAGCTCCCTGTCGTCAGGCAGTCATTTTCGCGGGTCTTCCCAAGAGCACAGTCTGTACAACAGTGAATAAAGTGTGTTCCTCGGGAATGAAGAGCGTTATGTTGGCAGCTCAGACTCTGATGCTGGGACAACAGGATGTAATCATCGGTGGGGGCATGGAGAGCATGTCTAATGTGCCATTTTACATGAAAAGGGGGGAAGTGCCTTATGGTGGGGTTAAGTTAATCGATGGAATTGTTTTTGACGGACTTACGGACGTCTACAACAAGTTCCATATGGGAAATTGTGCCGAAAATACCGCCAAAAAGATGGGAATCACTCGTCAGGATCAAGACGAGTTTGCAATTAATAGTTATAAGAAAAGCGCTGCCGCTTGGGCGGGAAAAGTCTTCGATCCCGAGATCAGCTCTGTCTCTGTTCCTCAGAAACGAGGCAAGGCTGATTTGGTGGTTTCGGAAGATGAAGAGTATAAACGGGTTAATTTCGACAAATTCGGGAAACTGGGAACGGTTTTCCAAAAGGAAAATGGAACAGTTACAGCTGGAAATGCTTCAACCTTGAACGATGGCGCTTCTGCTCTCGTTTTAATGACAGCCAAGGCTGCGGAAAAGTTCAAGGTCAAACCCTTGGCTCGTGTTGTCGGCTTCCAAGATGCTGAAACCGATCCCATTGATTTCCCAATCGCTCCAGCTCTAGCCGTTCCTAAACTGTTAGAACAAACTGGAGTCAGAAAGGAAGATGTTGCAATGTGGGAGATTAACGAAGCCTTCTCCGTTGTGGTCTTGGCTAATATTAAGAAAATGGATGTTGATCCTAACAAAGTGAACATTCACGGAGGAGCTGTCTCCTTGGGACATCCCATTGGAATGTCAGGAGCTCGACTTGTAACCCATTTGACACATTCTCTCAAAGCCGGAGAGTTTGGATGCGCTTCAATCTGCAATGGAGGTGGTGGGGCCTCTTCGATTCTCATCCAGAAACTGTAAAAATTACACCGTGCTCTTTCCAGGGCTTCCAGAACCATGTTGCATTTATTTTGGTTTCGAATATTAAATATTCTGAGATTTGTTGTTTGTAAATAAAATTGATTTTTACAATTATTTGTCTTTCATTCTGGATGCTCTGGATAGAGCAAATGCCTTAATTTGGAACTAATAAATTTCTTTTTAGAGCTAATCGAAGTCCAGGAAAACCAAAGCTGACTCTTTATACGAAAGATCCCTGCCCACTTTGTGATGATCTCGTGGAACAACTGAAACCTCATTGGGATAGATTCGATTTTGAGAAAGTCTACATCACCAAAGATGTTAAATATTTAAGGCTCTACAGATATGATATTCCAGTCGTCTTTCTAGATGGACAGTTTTTGTGCATGCATAGGCTCAATGAAGGGTTGTTGCTTAAGAGGTTGCAGGAATATGAAGAGTTTAATGGATAATAAAAATTAGTCTTAAAAGCAATGTTTCCATTTATTTTAATTTGAAATATATTTAAAATGGATTTTTAATTTTGAAAATTGCCTAATTCGAAATTACGAGTAATATTTGATATACGTTATAGATTTATTTATTTTTTAAAATACTTTATATAACGCTTTATTAGAATTTTTTTGTTTATGTATGCAAAAGTTTCACAATAATGTTTTTTAAAAACATTTTTTTTATAAAACTATTAATATTTTTTAAAATAATTTTTTTACCACTTAACACTACACTAGAGTAATTTTTCCTAAGACTCTTTCTTAACTAAAAATCTATTCCATCACAGTTTATCTAAAATTAAAAAGTTTAACATTATCCAATAACCTCTTAATTAATGGTTTGATCTTGATTGTCAATTTAGAAGTTTCAAATCAGGTGACACTCAAAATCTGAAATTAGAAAAAGTGTGTTGTTTGGTCTAAAAATAAATTGTAGGTAGTGCTTGGAGGTAATTCTTATTAAATTTTAATAAGAATAATATTGAAAGAATAAAATAAATCTAATATATTTACAAATTTATAACTCTTAATTTATTTCGGCTCATAAAAAGATTTTCGATTGATTGCTATTAATAATTACTTGTTTACAGTCGCTGTCTCCACCATCTGTTCAGTAATGTATCTTCGCAGACAATTTTAAATATTTTGACTTGAATACTGGTAAGTGGCCTTATTTATAATTTTAATTTAGTTTATATTATTTTATTGTTTTATACCGTGCTTTTAAAATTCTATTTATTACTGGAATTAAAGATCTAATAAATAGTTTCTGTATTTAAGTAAATTCATTATAAATTTCTAATTATTATTTTTATTTTATTGCATTTAAGCAATATAATATTGAAGTTGTTTTTAGTACAAGTGAAGAATTCTTTAAAGCACAAGTTCGTTTTCTTTATTATTAAAGTCTGACCTCCGTAATAAAAATTCACCGAATTGAGCAAATTTATGTGTTATAAGTTATTTTGGTTTTGGAGTTTGTACTGTAAAATGGATAACGTGCAAGGGGGGTGCGGCTATAACGCTGACCCATTCGGCATTTGCAGTTTTCCGTTTTTTCGCAATTTCGCAAAATTGGTTCAACTATTTGCAAATCTGCTTTTACCTAAAGTTGTAATCTGTAAAGAGATATACTGTGTGTAAATTTGAAGATCCAGCTTCTTTTGGTTCCAGAGATATCCAGGATAAACGGGTGCGGCTATAACCTCAATTCATACTGTATATTATCACTCAAAGTTAGCGTGCCTGAAAGCCCTCTTTTATTTAAAGGTTAAATAAAACGAAAACAAGTACTTGTGCGTATCATAAACTATCTAAGGAGAAGATGATATTTTCTGTGTGCAAGTAAGATACAAAAAGTGTTTTACCTCATACTGTAGAATGAAGAAATGAAACAGGAAACAAAGTGAGATGGGATTTTATATTTAAGAATTTAAATTGAATATAATCGATGAATTTTTTTTAAATTTTTGAGTTTATGGGGAATAAATAATAAGGCATATCGTGATCTTTCTGCTAGTAATTATTTATGTGGATTTTAATGTAGATTGATATCAAAGAGAGGAAAAAAGCTGATTTCCGTGTTGGTATATATTCTGTTTTGATGTCGATCCTGCCAATATAAGA
Organism: Clogmia albipunctata; assembly: GCA_001014945.1. Taxonomy (NCBI): domain Eukaryota; kingdom Metazoa; phylum Arthropoda; class Insecta; order Diptera; family Psychodidae; genus Clogmia; species Clogmia albipunctata. Next base: position 7,418 of record JXOV01002728.1, read on the forward strand.
TCCCAGTAAAGACATAGACTTGTCACAAAGAGTTGTAAAAATTATTTTAAAAAAGGTGAAATATCTCAAAAAATACAATTTGCTACCGTGTCAATTCTTTAGAACATACAAGATTAGCCAATTAAAGAAAAAGAGATATTTTCTAGATTCAGTATGAACATTTAATGTAATATGATATTAAAAAGAACAACGCAATAAGTTTGGTTCATAGTATTAATAAAAGGAAAATCAAATGAGGACTATGATAGTTCAAGGTAAATAAAAATAAATTACGATGAAAGCATTAATATATAAAGGTCAAGTAAAAATTAAATTAATCAACTAATTTCCATGTTTATTAAAAGTGTTTAATGTTGTTTGATTAAAAACATTAACCTAATTTTATTAGACTCTAATTATTAGCATTTAATCCGAATAATTAAATAAAAAACAATTTAAGGTAGGAGTACATTCTTATTTATTTCAAATATCTTACATAAAAAGACAGCAATACAAAGAAAATGAAGTCACAATCCATGAAAATAACACACAAGAATACCAAACAATTGTAAACCAATAGAACTTTAAATTTGTGGATCCTTTGTGACAGCTTGAAGGTCCAATTAGATCCAAAGAAGAGTCCTTTCCATCAATCGTAGCCCAATTTGTTTCCGATAAATTGAACGTTTCCATAAAATAGTCTATGAAATCCGTAATTTTTACTGAATCAACTATTTTGCATCGAACAATCGTCAATTCTTTCACCAAGGTGAAACTATCATTTCCTTTTTTCAGGAAAATGCATTCATAAGCAACAAACTGATGTCGAAACCCATCCTCAGGTTCTTGATTTTCGTAATGAAACTTTAATGAGGTTTTCTCATCGAACTCCTGGTTTTGATATTTCAAATAATAAGAATAGTTTCCTTTGACTTTAGTTACTCCCCAAGGACATCTTATTTCTGAATTTTCAAAAATACAAATCGATTTATTTGTCTCCACTTCAAATCTTGAATAAGTTGTGCAATTGTTTTTCAGGAAAAGTTTTGGAATTTCAGTTTCATCCAATTCAAAGTAAATTGTCATTCCCTCTATTGAAACACAATCGTCGTTATTAACAGCCACTGGACAACGATTTCCTATTACCAATACTAGAAACGCCATTTTCACCAAACATTTCCACAAATTCATCTTTACAATATTCAGAACAGGGTGAAATGTGAAAGAAATTGAGAATCACAAAACAACGATTTTTTTCGAAATGTTATTTATAAACACTTTTATGCTCTTGGGATCCATACAAATTGAACACTTAAAAATCAATTAGAATAGCTATAGCAAAAGACCCATATAGTATGTGGGAGTTGTTATTGGGGCTTGTGAGCGCAAAACCCGCTCGGGGATTAAAGTGATTATTCACATATAAAATATATGAATTGGATAATTCTCCAGATTCACGAAAACGTGTGATTAAGTGTATGGTGGACAGCCAAACACCCCTCCACGTAATTCGGTCTAGCTCTCTCTGCCTAATAACATTACTGAACCTAACTAACTTAATGTTATCAATATAGTAATTTCTTTAAGTAATCTGAGAAGCTTTTGGATGGGAGAGGATAAAAGTGTTTTAGACCCGCCATTCAACACTGCACACAAGGGCAGTTTAGGTATGGACACTGTTTAGGAGAACTTTAATTTAGATAATATGTAGGGTTAGCTTGAATTGCCGACTAATTCGGCACTGATAACCCTTCCTTGCAATGTGGAAGTTGTACTTTTGTGAAATCAGGAAAGGTAAATTCAATATAGAGTTATGTGATGGTTATTTGTCCTTAATCTTGAGATTAAAAATAAATAGATTATTTCCATAAATTTCAAGACTTTTTAAGAATTTATTGACTTACTAAATTCTGGTGATAGATTTGTTTCTTTTACAAAAATATTTATTAAAAAAATATTATTAGTTAGGTCTATAAACACATCCACGAATTCTTGATATCTCTGGAGCCAGATGTCTCAGGAACTTCGAATTTACACACAATATTACTCTTAAGAAACCACAATCTCAATAGGTAAAAAATAATTGTTTCATTGGTTAGCGTTATGAACGCACTGCTTATCTCCACTATGGGGTAATTTTTAAATAATCTAATGATGGGGATAGTTAGACATTCCGAAATATTTCAAGGATTCCAAAAAAATTATCTTTGAAAGTCTAAAAATTTCGAATTCAAATAAAGTAATCATGTCTACTGCAAATGGTCCTCTTTGTGCATCTCTGGATACTAATATTGATATAATCGAACAGCTAATAAAGTCACAATTTCGGATAATATTTTCTGACATAGGGGGTTTTTAGGCTTTCACGTGCCATTGCCAACAAACGGCTCGACGTTTTTAAGTCAAATCATGCTATTTTAAAGATCATTAAATTCCATACAAATTGTGCATACTCGTTTTAAGGTAGGACCGCTAGTTCAGAATCCTAAAATATATAGTATTAAACATACTTTTTTCTTCGTTAGCGAAAGAAATATATCTCTAATTCAGATGTTTTAAAACACATTTCTATTGGACAAGGCCTCCAGAAAAATAACAATTCAAATCTGCTCGAGATACAGGACGATGTCGACAATAGCAGCAATTTCTTCCTAATCCAGTTTTTGAGCATTTATGGTACTTTTAGTAGCTACAATACAGCTCCTTGTGATGACTAAGACACTCCCTAGCATATGTTGTTTAGATGTTGAAGATTCAATGCAGAAAGAGAAGCTTCAATGCGGGTAGTGAAGCCTGAAAATTTGACCGATTTCATATTGTCTAACCCACAGAATAGGAGTAGTATGGACAACCTCGTGCAAGCCATAATGATGACAAAGGTATAAGGATGGTTCAAAGATTGCTTTCAAATGAAGGAATCAAAAGTTGATCGGCAATAGGTAAAGAAATAGGGAGTAATAGAGAGTTTTAGATTTCATACTTAACCCCATAAAAACTTTATTTCCTAATGGTATAGATAGAAAAATATAGTGTAAATACAACTTTTATTGTTACAATTAAAAATACACAAAAAACAATTAAAAACGTAAATGTCAGATAAAAATCGAAATAATTTTATAAATGAAAATAATAATTAATATCAAAAGTACCAAGCACATAGAAATCCAGTAAATATTCGTAGATATTTTGTTCTGAATCTCTCCGGAACAAAGTCTTGGCCCTACAATATCCAATGAAGTGTTAATCATTTCGTATTCAATCAAATTTGATGCAGGGATGTTAAACCCTTTTAATAGAACTTGAGTAAGGAACGACGTTTTCGTTATTTCAGGGGTTTCAATATTAGTACAGCGCAAGATTGAAAGCACTTTCTCCAAAACCCAATTTTCAAATTTAAAAAATACATGAAAACATTCCCAGGTCACAAAATAAGTCAGATTTCCTTTTTTAGTGAAACGATCGCACTCTTCTTTTACGTTTAGTTTATCTTGCAGCTCTCTAGATTGCATTTCCAGGAGAGTTGAAGAGTTTTCTAGAACAGGTGTCACTCCCCAAGGACAGTTTAATGTCGAGTTTTCCACCAAGCAAATCGGTTTATCGACTTTAGTTTCGATTCTCGAATACAACGTGCAATTATTTTTGAGAAAGAGTTTTGGAATTGATGATGATGAAATATAAAATTCTGTCCTAGAATAAGCAGCAGTTGAACAATATTTATTATTTCCAAGTGCTGGGCATTGACTAGAAACTATTTTAATTCCAACCACAGTCAGAAGAAGGCTTCCCACTACATTCATTTTTCAACGAAGACTGTTAATAGTTCCGACGTCACTTTAACTTTTCATTCCATTAAGAAAACTAATTCTGTAAGGGAATTCAACTTTGGCCATTTCTCAACACTTAATTAAATTTTATGGTTTTGACCTAATTTGAGTGTATTTGTTGCGTAATTCTGGGAATTAACTGTAGATCAATAATTTTCTCTTCAAATTTCCTAATTAGATTTAGGTGTTTTATGAGCCTTCCAGAAATTTTATGATAAATATTCAAAGCTATAATTAAAATACAAAACAGAACACGCTTACTATACTACGAAGAAGACCATTCATTTCATGACTTTTATCTGTATCCATATTTTTAACAGCAGAAAATGGAATCCGTGCACTCCATACAAGCTATGAAAAAAACGGAAATGGTTTACGAAAAATCCACGTTAAGCCCATAATGATATTGCTTCATCAATAAAATTGGTTCTTTCCATTTATATAACTTGGTGGTGAATATGGTTTGAATATCGCCCTTTTCCTCCCTATTGCAATTGCTGGCTCTAACAAATTTGTTGCTATCGATGCAGTATTTCTATAATTCTAATGAGGTAATCCCTCACTTTGATCTGAAGAGCCATTGTGCTCTCGTATTTCTATATAATGATGAATGATTAATTAAAATGATATTGATGAAAATTAAAATGAGATAGGAAAATAGTATATTTCGATACAAGTGGTGAAATACAGATTATTGCAGCAAGAATTTACCATGTATTTTGATAAGCGCAGCAAGTAAAAATTGGAAAATGAGTCCAGTAATACCCTATTTCACATGTGTATTGAACGCTATTTTGTGTAATTCTGAAAAAATAATACAACTACTAATAAAACAAAAATTTCCCATTCAATTCCTATAAGGAACATGGGGGGTTTCAACCTCAACCAAAGGGTTTTTGACATTTCAGTGATTATTTGTTTTCAGTGTATTATTAGTCAATTAATAGCACCTAGACCAGTTGAAAAAGGATCCAGTCAATCCTACCCGCCCAGGGATCGAACCCTTGACTCCGAAGAGGCAGCCGGATGCGTTACTACATCGGCCACGAGACTACTAATAAAACCGTTCGCAATGGTTTTTTTTTCATCAGTGGTGGTAAAAAGCAGAACATGAAAAGATTGGACATGAATAAAATCGACCACATGTTAAGAATTTACGACGTTGAAAGAGTGGAATATTATTATTTTTTTATACATTTAATGCGTTCAAAGTAAGCTTTTGTTCACTCATAGCATCCATTCAAAATGAGTTTTTCTTCTCTAGTGAGACAAAAAACAAAAATTGTTACTTTGTCTCACGCTCACGTACTATAATCAATCAAAGACACTAGATTACAAATGTATAAAATTATGTGTACTCTACGGGTTCAGTTGAATTTGTTCATTCGAATTTAACTGAAATATCGATTTAAACCCTAAGTGCACAAATAACTATTACCTTTCCTAGGAGGACAGCTATCTCCGGATTGTTACTGGCGGTACGATTTTAGTACAAGACGTGACTTCAGAGGTATTTTGGTCCAGTGGCCCGTGATCCAGATGACATTGCCGAAAACCAATAGACTGTGCTTGATTTTGGTCTTCCATATTAGCCGTCGGTCTAGGATTTAGTCTCTAGGTGCGCGCCAATTTGATATATAAAATTGCATTTTTTATGAATACTAGGGAAATTCCTCCATTAAAACTTTCTTTCTACATGGTACACAACTTTAAAGTGAAGCTGATATCAACATAAACCATCTCTCATAAATCTGTCATTTAACTTTTATTTTAGCACATTTATTTAATTCACATATAAGTAAAGATGCATACAATATAGGTTTATAAGATTAATATACAAAATGCGCCACAAAACCACGGTATTGAAAACCAGTAAAAGTATATTGGTCTTTCCTTTACAAAAACTTCAGAGCAACTTTTTGGGCCAATAATATCTAATGAAGTGTTGTTCATCTCGAATTTAATGAAATTTGCTGTAGTAACCTTACATCCTTTTAATATAATTTGAGTTAAGAATGACGTTTTTGTTATTTTATAAGCCCCAATTTGACTGCATTTAAGGACGGAAAGTTCGTTCTTTAATACAATATTTCCACCTTTGTTCTGAACTTGAAAACATTCCCAGGATGCATAATGAATGCGAATACCATTTTCTAGGTAATCTTCATAGACATTCTTTATTTCAAACTTGTTTACTTTATCTTTTGACTGTGATATCTTATAAAATGAAGAGTTTCCTAGAACACGTGTCACTCCCCAGGGACAGTTTAATTTCAAATTGTCCAGAACACATATCGGTTTATCGGCGTCGGTTTCGATCCTTGAGTAAAAAGTACAATTATTTTCGATAAAGAAAATTGGAATTGAGGATAATGAAACATTATATTCCGTTTGAGCAAAGAAAAGTGTTGAACAGTAGTTATTGTTTCTATATGATGGACACTGGCTTAAAATTAATTGAATTTTAACCACAATTAGAAGAAAGCTTCTATCTATGTTCATTTTTTATAAGAGACTATAATGTTTTCTATTTTGACTGTTATGGTTCCGTCCTATTAAATTAATTTTTCTCTGAGGGGTTGTTAGTAATAGGATAATGAATTGAATATTATATTATTGTAGTTTTGTATATAGTCACTCTATAAAAATACAACGTTAAAGGCATAATACATCGATCAGACTTTAAATTATAAAGTTACCATATTTCATTAACGTAATTGAAACATTGTCCTTAATAACCATTCCAAAAACCCTTTTTATGCATTTTTGTTGCATAAAATTGATATTACGAATATGACACTAAATTTTGTTTTGTTATAGACGTTTTTACAGCAATACGCGTTTTGAAAATGTAATCTGAAGGAAAGGCATTGTAATTTGGAGGATGACTCTTTTAGAATTAAAATTTGCAGTTTTGCAATTTCGATTTTTGTCATTGTAATTTGGAGAGGCTTCCAAACGGCACTTTCCCTTTAAAATTTGTTGCTCCGAGCCATATTTCTCCTTTCTGTTATTTTTCCGTTATTAAAAAACATTAAATTTCACTAGTGAAAGAAATGTTATGGACTATCCAACAAATTTGTCTCAAAATCAAAATTTGGTCGCCATTGTCGCCCTTAAACTACACAAAATATTGGTCTCGGATATGCCATTCGACTGGGATTATGTTGCAAATTGATTAACGTTTCCTGTTTTAAAATTTTAATATTTATCATTTCAACAGCCATCGGTATATAATTAGGCTATTTTTGGCACATTACGTTAATATTAGAGATAAATCTGCTCAACTGCAATGTAATTAAATTATAGTAAAACAGTTATATTGCTTTAAATGGAAATTTATTTTACNCGACTGGGATTATGTTGCAAATTGATTAACGTTTCCTGTTTTAAAATTTTAATATTTATCATTTCAACAGCCATCGGTATATAATTAGGCTATTTTTGGCACATTACGTTAATATTAGAGATAAATCTGCTCAACTGCAATGTAATTAAATTATAGTAAAACAGTTATATTGCTTTAAATGGAAATTTATTTTACAGAAATTAAAGCAAATAAATGCTTCATAGGCATTTGCTTTAAAAGGAAACAAACTCTATTAGTTTCAACCGTTAACGGTAACTTTACAATTTAAGATTTGACTTGAAACATTTGTGAAACGTGTCAATTTTTTATTTTTTCTTGTAAATAATGAAATTTAATGTGAAATTGTAAAAATTTCAGAGCTCATGAGTGGAGTGCAATAATCGTTATGTCCTGCTTGGGTGTACAGTCCTGTTTTTTAACTCGGAAACGATGTTTCACACTTGTTTCACTCGTTAAAAAAAAGTTGACTTTACACCCTTGTAGCACAAATAACTATTTTGCACTTTCATATCCAAAGGTTAGCTTTTTATACAGATTTGGGGTTCAAAATTTGTTACTTTTTTGCACTATTGATAATTTTGAATTTTTATTTCATTGGTCAAAATGTCGGTACCATTTTGAGGAAAACACTGTACAATTTTGAATTCAGGCCGAAAGTACGGTCAAATTAGACGATTGCAGCTGCCAAATTCTTTAAAATTAGCTTTACATGAGTTTTTGAGGAAAGTGCAAAAAAGTGTATGTTCTACTCTTAAAATCTGTTTTTAAATGCGGAAATGATTAAAAACTCACTAAACGGCTCGTATTTCGCACTCGGTTCCTCGTAAAAACTCAATTTATACTCTTTTAGCCTAAATAACTATTTGGGTTGTATTATATAATCAGGATTAACACCATTTTTTAATAACTGACTATTTACGATTTGTTATATTTATGAAATATTTAGGGAATATTTTCATATCATTTTAATATATTTTGAAGTAAATAATGTACCTAAAAGCTTTTAATGGAGTGTAAATCATACGTTGTCTCCCTTTCTCTAATGCTTATGGTTTACAATAGTTTTTGTGAATGCTCCATCTTTTTCTAACAAATGGGGGGTACACTTTGCAAACTAAAAACCCACCATAACTAATATTTTCCTATAAGTTTGGCGTTTGTTTTTGGCAGTTCTTTGATTATTTTTTTTATTATTAGATAATTTAAAAAAATCTAAATTTGTGCTGTTCACTCTTTTACTCATGTGGCATATTTGTATAGATCTATCTAACCCAAAATTTAGATCATTTCAAAGTCGTTTTAACGGTGGATGTCAAACGGCGAGTGGAAGTCGTCATACGAATCCTATTGAGCAATTATAGTGTTTTTGTTATCTCTGTCAACCCTACCAACAAGAAGTGATTTAGAAAGAAAGTGAATTTTAATAGAAAAATCAAATAAAAATCAATAATTAACCGCTGTAATAGATCGTGCGTGCTTGTAATATTAAAATTTGTGTAATAAATAAAAAAGTGTTTGTGTAATAGATCGCAAAGTGTGTGATCATCAAAAATTGTGTGCACCTTCAATTGGATTTAATTGGGATTAAAGTAGTGATCTTCATTCTTCAGTAAAAAGAGCCACACCGAGTTGCTGATCACCACCAAAATGTAAATATCTCGGACATGTTTTCTAATTGTTCATTCCTCGTGCGTAAACAAGAATTTGATCTCGGAATTCTTTGGCGAGATCGCGCCGTGGTCAAATTCTCGATTTCGGTGTGTCTGTGGTGTTGTGTTTGTTGAAAAACGACAAAAAATGAGATTTTGCGGTTCTATTTTTAGCTGCCTTTTGCACTATCAAAAACTCGCTTCAAGAAAACGAGCAGAAGTTCACGTTCAATGTTTTGTTTAGGCTTTCGTTATCTGGGCCTCTTATCGTCTCTTTTCACACAGAGTTGACTCAGTTTTAATAGAATCTTTCAATTAAAAATGGCCTTCTAGATCGTGACACGACGGTCACTTGCTTTTCTTTTTCTTCTACTACTATCTCTCTATGGAGCTCTGCTGGACCCATATAATTATCGGAGTTGTCCATATTTTAATTTCTGACTCTCCGCAACCTTCGATGTGTGTATTTTTAGTTGTTTTTTTTTCTGGTGCTGGTGTTATTCAAAGCTTCAGAGTTGCCAGCGCGATCATTCCACTGTCCCACACATTTAACAAAAAAACCGAAATTATGAAAAAAGAACAGAATCTACAAAAGCGCGCTCGGTAGTTTTCCGAATTAAACGCGCGTTTTTCAACGCCTCATGGCGCCCAAATATACGATCAAATTATTCTCTTGCTGAAAACCGTAAACAACAGATAGATCACCAGCGGCAAAATAAATCCGATCTTCTGTAATTTCCCCTGTGTGTCTCGCGAGAGAAAAACTAATAAATCCACCTCAGTGTAAACAAAGTTCCAATTTAACGCCCGCAAAATATTTACACAATAGAAGAGTGCAAATAAGCGAGCGCATAATTATGATCGGTTTTTGTTTTCGCTTTTTCATCGATCGTTGATGATTAATTTTTTGCCAAAATTGTTGTGATCAGATTTGGTAATTTTCCGCATTCTAATCCGGAATTGTTTATCGGTTTCTCTTTTTTGGACCTTTTTCTATCTATATACATAACTGTTGCAAACTTTTACTGATATTCTAAGATTCTAATTCTATTCTTAGAGCTCTATCGATTTTATCTCGATATCTCTTTCCTGCGCTAAAAATAAATTCGAATATAGTTTAAATTCCTAATTGATTTTCTTTGAATAAATTGATCCGTAGAAATTTGGCTAAAACCAGTCTAAATTCTTTTGGTGGTAGGTTCTTGCCAAAGGTTTATTGGCCTTTGAATTAATTTATGACCCCTCTTTGTATTTTTTCTTAAAATAACTTCAATGCTTTTTATAGCACTTTATTTTATTCATTTTTTTATTAGGAAATTAAATGTTTAGATTTTCGATTGTGATTTTCCATGGGAGGCGGAGTCGGACAAGCCTAATTTCTGTATTATATTTACATAATTAATTGAGTGTTTCTGCAGTTTTGAAATTATTTAATAAATTTAAATATTTTTGCAATCTTTCGAATTTTTTGCTTTATCATTATGCAAAGATTATTTAATACTAAAATGTAGTTTAGTTGGTTGTAACTAATTTATTTATTAAGGAAATATTGATTTTTAGTGATTAAAATGTGTTAAGATCAAATAGAATATTTATTTCCTCTGTAATTTAATATTAAAAGCTTCCAATTAAAGCTATAGCTTAAAATAGAATTTTTGAAGTAAGTACAGACGACTCTCGATAATTCAAACCTCCAAGGGACCTTTAATAGTTATTTATACAACTTGGTCGATAAGATAAGGCATTAATAAACACAAGGGTTGTTTTAAGCCACGATCGTAGCGTGTATTTTAAAGAAAGTCCGAGTGTTTAATATTTCTTATAAATTTTTTTGTTGCATTTTTCAAAAAAATAATACAAAAATTAAAAAATAAACTTTTGTTGTCTTGAAATTAAATTTCAATTTTTTGTCTCCACATTGTTTTCATTTCCTTTTCTAATTCAATTAAAGCAATATCTTGCTTCTCTTATTTTCACATAGGAAATATTATTTACCGGATGGTTTAAATTTAACAGGTCCGAAAACAGTTGATGGTAGTACTAATTTGTAATAATTTGAATTTAAACCATTTGATAAAACTGTCAAAAACATACATACATCCGCAACAGTTAAACCATACATAACAAAACGGTTTGTCTGTCAAAGTGGTTTTATAGCACGAGTGCTTTATTTTATTATTAAAGTGTGACCTCCGTGAAAAAAATCGATCAAATTTATATGGTCATCAGTTTTTAAAGGCGTGGCTGTAATTGGCCAGTATTAACGATTTTTTAAAAATTTTATTGGAAAACCACCTATTGGAAATTTTTTAACTACGCCTCGCGGCTATGAGTAAGAGAGAGATGCAAAATATTCCACTATGAGTAAGAGAGGGTTGCAAAATATTTCAAATTTTTAATTTAGAGCCGCTTAACAAGCTTTTTAATAAAAAAAATTATTTGTTTATTTTTGTGTAAATTTATTATAAAAATGCATAAAATTTTATATAAAACACGGTCGATAAGCATTATTAAACACTCGGGCCTTCTTTAAGGCACTCGCTAGTCGTGGCTTAAACCAACTCTTGTGTTTAATAACAACTTATCTTATCGATCTTGTTGTATAAATAACTGTTAAAACATCGAGAGTTCGAATAATCAAGTGGTTCTATTGCTGCTGCTGAGACTGCTCAGAAAATTTTTGAGAGAAACAGCGACTAAAATCCTGCACAACAAATTTGCAGCTTCGAATTGACGAGTGTTAGACGCCGATGAGTTCGAATTATTGGAAAGATTTTTTCGTTTGAATTACCGATAGCACAAAATTGCATGGATTTAAGATAAAATATCAAGAGATTTTGTAGGGAACTGGGAAGATGTTCGGATTATTGAGAGGGTCGAATTATTGAGGGTTTCAATTATCGAGAGTTGACTGTATTATAAAATATTTCTACAAATTTTTTTCAGATCTATAATATAAATGAAAATTAAACATTTTTAATATTAAACGAAAAAAAGTGGTAATTTCCACAATTTAAATTCAAATTTTAACCAAGCCGAGAAAAGCCAAATACAAAAGAAATAAAATTTGATTACTATCAATTCGGTGACTCAAAGGTCATCATCATACTCGTTTCGCAAAATTTTGATCATTGGATCTCTTTTGTTGATTTCTTGTTTGGTTGAATTAATATGCCTATTATATTGCAAAATGTAAATCTGGTTTGATGGAAGACTCTTTATGCGACAAAAGCCGCAAATAATTTAAATAATTTAACTGGAAAATTTAATATTAATTTAAACCAGAACTATACCATTGGCATTGTCACTTAAAATGAAATTATTTCATTCAAGAATGACAAAGCAAGATTATTGTTTTTATTTATTTAATAGGAATTCTTATCGCCTTTTATAGTTTTGTTTATTCTAATTTGTTGAACAAATAAGTGATAATATTGTGGGAATTTCTTTAATCCTAACAAATAATATGACAAATTAAACATTATTACAAATTGTAATTTACAATATTAAGAATAGCAATTTAACTTACTAGAATAATTCAATGTAATTTTATTTGTATATTTTAATATTATTTTTATTTATTTTGATTTTGTTACTGAATCATTTTATTTAATTAAAACTGAATAGTTTTCTCAAATTATTTTTATGTCATTTTTTTTGAAAATTTTAAAATAGAATTAATTATTCATATGTTGATTTATTGTTTTCTGATTTAAGTGTTAAACGCCTTGATAACACTTAAATGGGTGTAGATTGAATCTAGAGAGGTTTTATGCATAATTTAATTTTTGACATTTTATTAAAGAATAACAGTTTTTACAAATTTGAATAAAATGTTTTAGATACTATGAACTAAAAAGTAATCTTGGTTTTTAAAGATTACGAGATGTACTACATTAAAAAGTGTTTTTTTTTATAAAAAAGTTTTTAAAGACATTTTTTGAAGCGTCCTATGTAATAATAGCTAAATTAATTGTTTATTTGAAACACCTTTTATATTATTTTTAATAATTTTTACGCATTTTTTCAAAATTATTATTATTATTATTACACTTAAATACTTTCTGTGAAAGTGTTTTTGTGTAATACCGTATCGAAAAGTAGACTTTTCTTAAAGCAAATTGGTTCTGTAATGGTTTAATTTTCTACACGGAGTGCGGTAATATTTCAAAATTTGTACGCAAATTAATCACCAATTTAATGAAATTACATATTGTTGTTATAACCCAATTCCTATAAATTTATTATTAAATTTTGTTGTGAAATTGTGATTAGTCCCATCTCACCTTATAAACTTTATCGACTGTAATTTTAAATTTAAATATTTTGTCAGAGTATTTCTATCTCTTCAATCAATTCAGATTTAAATGAAGGTTCTCCGTCTAATTTGATTAGACAAGCTCCACATTGTGTCTTCCTTGTTCCACAATTTGAAAAAATGTTGCGAACGTTTTTATTTACGCCTAATGTGAGAGAGAATTTTAAATTTTAATTCAATAAAAAAGAAAACTTGTATAATAATTTTTTGAAAAACACTTTAAATTTTAATAAAACACGGTCGATATGCATTAATTAATAAACGAGCTTTCTTTAATACACTCGCAACGCTCGTGGCTGTCAATAAAACCCTAGTGTTTAATAATGCCTTATCAATTTGAATTTAATGGTAAATAAATCAATAGCAAATCAATTAGAGGCATAACACAACTTTATTTTTGGTCTATGATTCTTCAAGAATAAACTTTCAAAACAAATTTCTCTAAATTATTGTCTTTAATTACTTTTATTATATTCATTTTAAAAACCATACAGTACTGTTTATTATCACTATAGGCTTAGGTTGGTCAGGCCCTTTCACTATCTAATCTTTTTTTACAGTTTTGACGGATGATGGGATGGCCACTTCTTCCTAATCTCGTGTTTCTAAAATTCATTCTGCTGCTTCACTAATAGTTGTTTCGTATCTTTTCCCAAGTTCCCCGCTTGTCATTCGGGCTTCTATTCAGAGCAAGCTATCTTCGAATGGAGGCTTCTTACTTAGAATCCGGGAAAAAATAAAATATTAGTTATGCTAATACAAATAAAATTCTAAATAAAGCTGATTAATTCTGACAATGTTGTAAGTTAATGTGTCCTTTGGATGCTTTAGGAATCGGTTTCAATCCGTCCTCTTATTCGCTGTTCCTACAATTTTAATTCAGTGCACACATTATAGTCATTTTAGTTTTGGAAGATCGGTCATCCGCCATAAGATATCCACCGTTTAGCAATCCAAATATGAATTCATCTTAGAACTTTTCGTTTTTTTTTCTTTAATACAGAGTTTTTAAATGTTTAATAATTAAGGTTTTATCGATGTTTAATTATTCTTTTATTTATTGAAATATCTTTAAAATTAAACAAAATTATTTAATTTAAACGAATAAAATTATTTTAAATGCTGCTTAGAAATTAAATCTACATTCAAAGTTTATTGGAATTTTCCATTCATTCATTTTTGAATGAATTAGAGATAAAGAGTTTTGTGGATAAGCCTGCTGTCAAATTTGACCCTAATCATATAAATCTTGATACAACTTACGGTTTCAATGGTTATGAATGATTTGGTGATGCTGAATATTTTTCAACCTCTTTTTAAGTAATTGTAAAATTTATCAATGGAAGAGTAATACGAGGAGACGCTTGGTATTGCGTTTACTAGGGTCTCTATATTGCAATTTATGTCTCACTCGCTCATGGCAATTAATTTAATTTATATAATAAAAAGTAAATAGTGATGTATATTTTTATTTGATATTTCAATAAATATTTATGTTCAAAGATTTCGTTGATTTTTTACTAAAACTAATTATTTAAAATATTAAAAATAAATATTTTATTTGAAATACATTACGGTTACATACAATAGGTATTCCAGTACTACTTTTTATGCTGACAAAGATACATTTAGTGCACTAGTGTTTTTTCTTTACTTTTTTCATAAAAGTTATTTATACAAGATATAAAATAAGGCAATATTAACTGTAATTTAATGTCACGAGCGTAGCGAGTGTTTTCAAGAAGGCCCTAGTGTGTAATAATCCTTAGCGACAGTGTTTTATACAAAATTGTAAGCTTTTCTAAAAAAAGTTTAAAATTATTTGATTTTTTGTAAAAATATATGTTGCGTTGTTTTAACCGACCATAGATATATCTGTCGTAAAGTGTAAAAAGGATAGAACATTCCAAAATCAGAAATAAATTCAGATATACCAGTTCAACTGTATCAGAATTTCATTTAACTTGAATTACATTGTACCGATCACCGAATACAGAGAAACATTTTTGGTAATCGCTTTTGATGTCTCCGGCACAAAATCTAATATTTGGATAATAGTTTTCAATGATGTTTATGTTTCTATTTCATAACAAAATGAAGTATTGTAACATAATTTTCAAATTTAAAAATCCATCACCGTAATATGAGAGAGAAAGAGAAATTAGTCGCGCGCCACCTAGAAGGGCAGCAAGCTAAATTCATACAAAAAAGAACAGCGTGTTTTGTTTCAACTCCGTTTTCAACTCTATTTCAAACTCTGTTTTTAACTAACTGCTTTTACTGTTAAACAAGGATGTTTCATTTGTATGTTTTGAATAAATGACAGAAAACAGAAGAACTTCCCATTTTTATATAAGAATAGGCCTAAACCCTGTAGAAAGACAACGTAAAGAAATAATATTAAAATTATTTGTACACAAAACCAATACTAATTCAGGATGGCGAACGTCTCAATTTGGTAATTTCCAGACATAATACTGCCAAAATTACCAAATTGAGACACTAGTGCTTTAAAAACGTCTTCGACAGAAACTTTTTAGTACCATAATATCAGATTTATGCAAAAAATATAAAGAAGTGAATGTCATACTAAAGTGTTAAATATATTTAATGCAAATTTAAGAAATTGACAAAGAATTGCAGTTACGGAACATCATTTGTAATTGATTGTATACAATTTTTAATTTTTGTAAATGGGCTTTTATAAAACACGTTTGATACGCATTATTCAACTTGCGTTCGTTCTTGAAAATCCTCGTTACACACTCAATTTATCGAAATATTTGTACGAATATCTATTTTGTTAAATGTAAGCAAAGTTTAAAAAAAAATAAATAAAAAACATTCTTTTATTATCCCGTACACAAAAGCAATAAAAAACCATCATTATAATTGATTGTACTGTCATGTGCATTATCTCACTGGATTAAATAATAAAAGAGGAAAAATATTAATAAACATTTCTTTGGATCAGCAGTTGACATTCTGAAATGTCATTGATAAGAGCAAGGTCGCCATTTCATTGTAATCAGTTTATTGCTGCAATAGAAATTATTTGGTTTACTTGGATCTGATTGTCCCCTTATCGCGGATATTATTTGATTTAGTTGGCAAATATTGTTTCAAGTAAATATTTTCCGTCTAAATAATGCTAAGCTACCTGGTGTTTTACTTTCGGCTTGATGACATAAGCCTTCTTGATCTTGGCCGTGACTGGCTAACCTGCCGGTGGCCGGCTGTTTGACGGCCCCAGAGCGTTTAGATAAATCGAAGTCGAGTTTCGAAATAGAACCAATGATTCATAGAGCCACGTAAAAAGTGTGTACGTTTTGTCACAGCTTTGGTCATTGGGCGGATAATATTGGGTAGTAAAGATTGTCATTCGACAAGCTTATTTTCTTGGCTTTTTCAGTTTTATCTCAATCGAATTTTTTCGTAGGTGAATCAAATTTTATTTGGAATGATAATTGAATTGTCATCATATTTTAGTAAAATAAATTATTGTAATTTATTTAATCAAAGACAAGATCAAAAAGCCATAAAACACCAAGAATTATTAAAAATCTATTGAGGCATTGACCGCTTTTATAGTAGTTTATCGAATTTTGAGACATAAAATGGGAGTGTGATTTTTTGTTTTCCTTTTTCAATTCTTAACGATTCAAAATTGTATGAATGATGCTTATGTTAAAGATACTACTAAATAATTGGTAAAATTTTTGTTCATTTTTAATTTTAGTATCGTTTGTCTTAAAATGAAATTTAGATCATGCTCAATAATAGTTTTAAACCAATACAAGGCATTCAAATTAATAATTTTATTAAAAGAAACGGCAATGTTTTAATAAAAAAAAACAACAACAAGCCCATAATGGTATTGTTTCATCTATAGAATTGGTTCTTAGCTTTTACTCCCTATTCCAATTGCAGGGCCTAACTAACACATGGGCTGAAAATTCCGGGGCCTATGTTATGTTATGTTGGGTTGAGCTTTAGAGCCACACTCGGGATCTATAGCTCACAAACATACAAAGAGCTTCTCTATAATCGATTATTGGTCTTACGACGTCAATTATTAACCTCCCTACCGTGGCCGGTCTCCTTCATTCGTCCACTGATGGAAATATTCCGGATTGAGGTTTGGTAGGGTGTTGTAAGAGTCGCTCCATTAGTCTGGGTTTCAATTGGTTAGTTACAGGATAGGTTTGGGATTTTCGGCTCATGGGTTGGCCGACCGGGGATTGTATGAATGTCTTCTCTTGACAGTGTTTTAACCGTCATAAATCCTTAGAGTGCAAAGTTGACGCCTATACACTCGTCCTCATGATCGGCGGTCGGACTAGTTAATTTTAGTCCCTATTCCCTACATTTTGACTAAAATAGTCAGCAATAATCAAATTCAGAGTCTCTTAATTAAACTTAAAAAACTCCCCGTCCGATCTGGCTAAAATTTTAACAGTAAGGGACTAAGAGTCTAGATAAATGTTCTAAACAAATAAAATCAAATTTTCCCAAATAAATATGTTTTTTAAGTTAGGCCCAGGCTTTTCGGCCTATGTGGTTGTGTTGCTTTTGATGCATTCTAAAGATTTAGTCCCTCACTTTGACCTGAAGATCTATTGTTCTTACGTATTTCTATAAAATGATGAATGATTAATTAAAATGATCTTGAAGAACATTAAGATGGGATAGGCAAAAGAGTTGATTAGACTTGCTATTCAGCACCACACACTAGTGCAGTATAGGTCTGCACACTTTAGGAGATATGTTTAATTGTAGTAATATGAACAGTTAATATGAAATACCAGCTATTTGTGGGCTAAATCATGAAAACGTGTTGTAAGGGTGTTCTCTCCCTGCACTGTTAGTCTTTTGTGGTAGTTGGAATATAAATTTTAATATTTTTTCATTCGACAAGTTGGCAATAATTTCTATTAATTACTTAAAATAAATTGATAAGGCAGTGAATATAATCAAATCAGTAATAAAAATATGATTAAAGTATAGATAAATATCCAGTCTGTCGAAAGGAGTACCATTTATGCTCCTGACATATACCAATAATTCAATATGGAATGAAATATTTTAAGTTCGCAAATGGAGATGTTTTATTTTCTTTGTTTTATGATTTGATATTTAAATTATCTTAATATAAGTATTGTATTTTTTGAGTTTCTCTTTTATTGTTATAAATAGTATCTTTTTCGAATGTCTTTAAGACATACAGTTGATTGGACTGCAATTGTGTTTGGTCTTTGATTCGTATGGTACAGACTAAAGAGGTCCAATTAAGTTTAATTGATTAACATCTTTAATTTTAATATATTCCAGAAACTTGTGGAGATAACATCTTCACACTCCTTTTTGAACCGGTTTTATTGTGATAGGTCTAGACCAGTTCTAAAGTTTAATTATTCATATAGCCGATCTTATCAGAAAAGATAATTACCTTAATAAATAAGTCTTACCAGGGTGGGTTTTGTTAAAGAATGCATTCTAAGTTTTTACATTATTAGGTTTGATAAATTGACGTGGACATAAAAGATTTTTTATAATAAATACGTAGTACGCTTTATGGTTAATTAATTGGAATCAAGATAAAAATGTTGAAATAAGATAAGCTTCGTAATAATTTTATTGACAGGGATCATATCATTTCTAATATTTAATTAATTAAATCCATATAGAGTAATAAGGTTTTTGAGATAAAATACATGTAATTAGAGAGTTATTTATACAACAAGGTCGATAAGGCATTATTAAACAGAAGTGTTGTTTTAAGCCACGAGTGTAGCGAGTGCCTTAAAGAAGGGCCGAATGTTAAATAATGCTTATCGACCGAGTTTTATACAATTTTTTTTGCATTTTTCAATAAATTAACACAAAAATATAAAAAAAAATCTTCTTTTTAATTAAAATTCAGTTATGCGGCCACTATCTTAAACTAATTTTGAAATATTTTGCATCTCTTTCTCATAGACGTAAGTTGGCTTAGCTCATAGAGTTTTACAATAGGTTTATTGCTGATTCATATTTATTTGAAAATTATCCGTTAAAAACTGTCAAACTTCAGTTAAACCACATACAACAAAACTGACGTCCATATAAATGTGATGAATTTCTTTCACGGAGGTGACATTTTAATAATAAAGAAAAAGTACTAGTGCTTTAAAGAATTCATTATAGCAGTTGTGCTATGGAAACGAGTTTGACAGAACAAATATTAGTGACATTATATCAGTTTTATGCAGCAGAAATGCATAAAAGCTTTTATTTTTTAGTTCTTAATAGAAAGAGATTGTGTAACGATTCATTATGAGACACTAAACTATTAAAAATGATAAATGTATAGAAAGCTTGAAGTTTAGATACGTTAAATTAGGGTCAACTATTAGCAGCTGCTGTAAATTTTTTATTATCTTTCCAACCTAATACAATTAACTGATCGAAACAAATGGCTGTCACTAAGTCGAACATATTAATTAGCATAGAAATGGCCAATTATATTGCGAAATGCTTATTAATTATTGCCAATTGTTGAATCGACTTATTCAAATCACATCACTGATGCAGATGAATTCTGGGTAGGTTTCCAGTAAACAAGCGTCAATTATTATCACTTGGCGTGTGTATTTATTGGATATGGAGGAATCTGTGTGTGACAATATTACAACAATAAAAACAAAAATCAAGAAGAAAAAAAAACATAACAACAGAAAAAAGAGAGAAAGAGCGAGAAAAGCCTACACATTGTTTGAAATGTGAGTTTTACAATAATCGGGTTGACACAAACACTTTGAGAGGGCTTCGGTGAAATAAAAAAATACGGGCACTTTGATATGACTTGAAAACACTATGACAGACCGGCCTGCTGATAATGGAGTCACTCCATACACGAGTGTTGGTTTTGTGGAACAAATTATCATTATGGAAGAGTCACCACAGAGCCAGCCAAACAGTAGTTATCTGAGGTTCAGTTTGTGTTTCGCTTTTCGCGACGAAACAACCGATCGCAGCACTTTTTCAAGTACTGGTCCTAAGGATAAGTTGCCTAGAAGATAGTTTCTAGTTTAAGAGTTTTAAGTGTTAATTCGTAGTATTAGTGCCTTGTTATTTTGTTAGGTTGTGAACAAGTGGTGATCTTGTAATGAGTAGCGTCATTTGATCGCGTTTTCTTTTAATGAGGATCATCTTACAATTGATCTGTCATTGGAATTCTGGTTTTAATTAGAGCGATCTACTTCGGGTTTATTTTTAAGAATCTGGTTTATAGTAGTTCTTGTACAGTCAATGGAATCGTATTTCCAATCAAATAAAGTGCGTGCTGGTGTGAGAAAGATCTGCAATTTGTTGTTGTTTACCACCCGAAAAAAAAGAGTCAGCTGCCACAAGTGATTCTGTTCCATCATCATGTGAATTCAATTAACAAGATGTACAACATTGTGTTTATTGATCTTATTTAGTGAGATTTGAATGCAGAATGTCGGTTCTGATCGTTGTGCAAATGAAATGATCAGTTTGTTGCATATCGATCGGTCAATGTGAAAGTGTAAATTAAAAATAATTACGTGAAGGATACAAGTTCTTTTTTTATTTGGGATTTCCCTTCTTCGAGATCAGTGTGATCGTCACTTGATTTATTCAAAGCCCCCTACAAATACTATAGAGTGTGATCACTTTAAGCTAGTGGTATATAACAATAAACACACGATCGTTAATTGCGGCTGTCAACTTCTGGTTTATTTTTATGAATACCAGGGAATAATAAATGTTTAATTGAGAATAATTACAACGTTTACTTTCACTCTATAGAAAACTTGGCTCTGGCAGTTAATTAATCTATTGATGATTGATATCGATTCGACCAAGTTTCTTCAAAGAGGCCATCTTTTAAAATCAGTGTGTGATAGTGTGGAAAAGTGACAGAAGAGATCAATGCTCGATCGGTGTCGGCAGGTCGATGATCACATTTTAAATAACGTGTTTTGTTTTATTTCAATATTTGAGATTCAATTTAAACTACAAATATTCTATTTTAACGAGAAATCATTTAACAATTTCAAAAATTCATATCATTTGCGTAGTTTTACAAAATGTTATTGAAAAAAATGTAGTTTCATTTATAAATAAGTGGAATTTGTTGTTAATCACATTGTTTCCAAAGTTTACAATAGTATAACATTGTTTGCAAAAATAAATTGTACGTGTTTGCATTTTTATATAGCATTCATTGCAAACATTTGATACTGTTTTGACAGTTTTATTAAACAAGGCTATTAATTGAATCCACCTCATTTGCATAATAATAACTGAGTTTGATATTAAAAAAGATATAAAACAATAATTTGTACCTAGTTTTAAACACATTTAATGTAGTTATGCAAGATAAATACATACTGTAAACTGTAATTTTTATGAAAATAATTGGTGTCATTATAAAAATAATTACCTCAGTTTTGCTGGCCTCTACGGTTTTATTACTTTTTTTTACTTAAAAGTGAAAGTGTTCTTTTTTATCTTCAGTGGGATTGTTTTATTGAAATTCTTTTGTGTATTAATTTAAAAAAGTGTTTTTATTGATAATGTTTGAAATAGATTTTATTTGTTCTTTTCAACATTGTCTTAAGTATGAAAAGAATAAAAGAAAGTAAGAAAACTCATTTTTATCTGAATTTACCTTATAAAAATTGAATTAAATAAATTCCTGAATATAGGCAACGTAATTTAATTAAATTTTTAATAAAACATTGTGGATTAACTAATTAAATGAAACACATTTTAAGAATATTTTTAAAATAAAAAAGGGTCTAGTAGATAAAATTTTATTTTGACAAATGTTGAAGTTCAATCTTAATAAGTTATTATTTACCATTTTCGAACATTTACACAGATATTTAATCTCTTTCAAGAAATTTCATCAGACGTGGGTAGTTGATTTCTTCCGAATACCTTTTATTTATGGAAATTAGCGAATTCCATTTTTAAAGTATGGTTTTTAATTAACGCCTTTGTTTTCACAACTTGATTCGAATTTCTGACCTAATCTATTTTTGTTTATTAAAGGCTCGAAAGTTTAATTTTGGACATGTAATATTTGAAACAATATTTGTTCAATTGTTTAATAGTTATTTATATAACTAGGTTAATAAGTTAGGTTTTAACAAATACTAGTGGCACAGTAGTTAAAGCGTCGTTCCAAAACGCAACTCGATTGGTTCAGAGTCGAGTCCTGATCAGATCGTAATATTATTCTTTCAAAATATATCACTCGGTTTCACTAACAACATTCTGTGGTTAATATTTGTTTAAATACATTTACAAAAAATAATATCTCGGCCTCAACTGTCGAACAACTTGTATCATCAATACTTATTATTCAAATCAGACAGATTTTCAAAGCTTGTATTGAGTGCACATTATCGAATATATAAACTAAATCTTTCTATAATACTAGTAATTTGCTACCATTCAATGGATGGATACAGATTAAAGTTATGAAAGGGATTATTTTCTTTGGAGTATGCGTGGTTTCGATGACTAAAAGCTATCAATAAATAGACTCAACATAGAAGTATTTGTTCACACATTAACAAATAACGATTCATCCATGATATTTAATTGTATATTGTGTAAGATAGGCAAATGAATAGATATGGCATATGAAAATTTTAAAAATAAACTTTTCCCACGACATTCCATTACGGAACTAGGGATAGTCTTAACCTCAACCATCGTGTGTTAGACTTTACGTGACTGTTTGTTTTCAGTGTATTAGTAGCCAATTAATAGCACCTAGACCAGTTGTAAAAAGATCCAATCCGCCCATTTTATTTATTTTTTGCGACATTATATATAATTCGCTAGAGATATTATTTCCTAATGTTATTGATATAGACAATTGGAAACTTTTACGCACTAGAAAAATATCCGCCTGGGATTTGATCCCACGAACACGAGGAGGCAGTTTAGGGTGGTAACCGCTAAACCACAGAAGCAGATGAAAACTTTGATGTAGTAAAACAAATTTGTTAGACCCAGACCGTTAAAGGTTGTTGTGTCGTTGAAGAAGTGCTCTTTAAAATCATGTAACTTGTGTTTTAAAATGGATGTGGTAAATAAAGTTTAACAATACTGTTTATAGCAACAATTTATGCAATTTTGTGGAAATATTGGAAATGTGAATTAAAAAGATTTATCAACAACAAGCGTTGACATTATAAAGATTGATTAAGATGATTATTATCTTTTATTTCGTTCTTGTATATTTATTGGGATAGTCGTCTTTTTAAAGACGATGGAAGTTTTAGTTTTTCTCAGTCTTTGTTGACGTCTTGTATGAAAATCTTACACTCATTAAAGATAAATGAAAACACTAGTGCCTTTTTGTCTCTGACCATAGGTATTTGTTCTGTAGGAATAATATCAATTGTATGTATCAGAAATACAACTGATAATACATATTTTAATTAACCTACGCTTATGTTGTGATCGAATATCAGGTTCTTGATGAAGTGCTCATATACTCTTTCACACAATTAAGCTGCATACACCACACAAAAATCAGACACTGGGTGCCTGGTGCTGCTCAATTTCATCATCACTTATTTTAATAATTTTGCACTAAATGTGAATTTTTATCACGAAACCAATACTATCACAAACTGAAATTTCTTACAAAAAAATTCATAAAACCTTAATTTTTAAAAGTCTAATAACTGCTATTATATTATTTAGAACTTATCTTACGGTTTGTCTACAAATAGTACTTTAAAGAAATAATTGAATTTGAGACCGAAATAAGTAATGATGGCGCTGGAATGTGTTACATTAATAGGTTTTATAATTTTGAAGATATACAGGCAAAACACATACAAAAGACACACTACACCTTTTTCATTACAATTGGGATTTTGTTTCATTGCAAGTGGTCCGAATGGTTCTTTACCTTTAAAATCCAAATTGCAATGGAACAAAATCCAAATTACAATAGAACAAAATGCCAATTGAAATGAAAAAGATGTTGTTCTTTCAAATTTAATTTTGTTAATGATTAAATCGCATTCAACTTTGTGCGGTTAAAAAGTATTACAAACTACTCTTTTCATTCATATATTATATTACTCATAAGTCGTGAGGCTCGTGTTAAAATANACAATAGAACAAAATGCCAATTGAAATGAAAAAGATGTTGTTCTTTCAAATTTAATTTTGTTAATGATTAAATCGCATTCAACTTTGTGCGGTTAAAAAGTATTACAAACTACTCTTTTCATTCATATATTATATTACTCATAAGTCGTGAGGCTCGTGTTAAAATATTTCTAGAAAGAAATAGGGCTTTAACCTTCCTGAATAAACTGCCATTAAATATTTATAATTAATTCGATAAAAATGACTAATAATAGCCATTTTCTGATTACATTTATCCAGTTATTTGTTAGAAATATGTAAGTGGCTGAACGAATGGTGATTGATTAGAAGAATTCGAGTCAAGGAGATTACTCGAGTCCAATTATCGAGTGATTTAATCGATATATCGCGATCGGCGCTCTACGGTACATAGTTTTCATAGAAAATAGAAGCAAATTGCTGATAAGGGTTTATAGAAATGTTTACCTGCTATTGAATTTATTGACGTTTGATTTGCGCGCGCTTCATTGGTATGTGTTCCTCGTGTCGCGTCGAGAGCAACGTGCTAATTGAACTTTTCGTCACTCTTTTATTTCAGTTGTATTTTGTTCTAAATTACGTGTTTTTGTGAAAAATCGTGGCGGGCATAAATCCGATATTAATAACCACATTCCACGCCTAAAAAACTCCTAATAGTGTTTTTGATGACAAGACTTGCATGGGTAATTGTGGGTATTTTTAGTTGAAGAATTCCGATTTTGTGGATTATTATAAAAAGCAGTTCAGTTTTTGCTTTCGGTTGATTTGACCACAAGCCAACCATTATAATGACATTGAGCTTGTCAATTGTTTTTGTATTTGTTAATGCAAAAATTCGTGGTTCTATTTAAATCAGTTGTGGATTTAATGAGATTTTATCACACTTCATTGCTATTTTAGGTGGAGTATTATTCATAGTTAAGTTTCGCTGCTACATCAAATCATACTCGTATACTGGAAATATTTTAATTACTTGAATATTACTTTATATGAAGATCAATTTAAGGCGCCATTTTTGTAAACTTTTATATACAGTAGAATCCGGTTATATTGGCTTCGAAGGGAAGTGGAAAACTGGTCATACTAAGAAAACAAACAAAATAATAGTTATTTAAACAACGTCTGGGAAAA
>JXOV01002729.1:5259-16497 GCA_001014945.1 Clogmia albipunctata
CCTAGTTCCGTCGTGAATGTCATGGGAATAATTATTATTATTATAACTATCTGTTAATAATGAATATTGCGAATAAATATTGGTATTATGAACTGGACAGATCACTCATAACAGGAGTATTAATGAAGAGTGGTGATCCCAAGAGATTAAAAGTTGAAGGACGATAACCACCCAGACCAGTGCTTTAGAATCTCAGCAAGAAAGGTTGATGACGACTATGTACAGAAAGAGGTGGTGGTTTATCAGGCCTCATTTTTTATTAATTATTATATACTGTGAATTAAGGTCAAAACCGCACTTGTTTTTCCGTGATATCTCTGAAACCAAAAAAAACGCTGGAACTATGGACGATTTATAGGGAATTTAATAATCTTTATTTTAATATGACTTGGCTAAAATACGTCGAGCCGTTTGTTAGTTACGGCGCGTAATAGCCTAAAAACCCGCCATGTCAGAAACAAAAACAAGTGCGGTTTGATCTTAATTCACAGTGTATGTTTCTCATTTCAAGACATTATTAATGATAATTATTATAAAAGAAGAAATGTTTATAACTGTTATACCTTTAAACCTTTTAGATTATTTTTATTTGATTTGTTTTTGTATTTTTCATAGCATCAGACTTAAATGAATTAAATTTTAGGTTATGATTCCAACCAATTCAGGTAATGACAAAATCAATTATTTAACTGAATTTTGGGTGTTGTGAAGTAGACTTAATGATAACTCTCCAAAAAGCTACGGCTATAAAATTACATTCGAAATGATATAAAATTTCAGTTGTTACAGAATATCCAGTATAGATTGAATTTGATTGAATTTCCAATGAAGATGTCGAGGAATATGTTGAAGTCTGCAGTGATGCTTTTTTATTCCTTTAGTTTAACCTTCCAGCTTGTTTTCAAGGGTCCTTGTCCAAAAATTGAATCAAAAGCTGAATCGTTCGACTTTATTAAATTCACTGAATTTTTCGAAGTCCCTTTTCAAATCTTCATCCCCAATTATATGGTATTGCCGTTTGCTTCACATGAACAAGCGGTTGTATATACTCATGTCGTAGGAAATACCCTATTGGTAAATCTAAAACAAAGTGACTGTGAAGTAATGCCTGGAATACGATTTAATAATCAAACCCAAAGCCCAGAAGTCCTCCTCTACCTATATTCTATAATGGTTGCTAAATGAAACGATAAAAAACATATTATGTGTGAAGTTAAACTCAATTTTCAGCTAACAATGATAATGCTAAAAGACTATGGAATTTTGTGGGGTTGTTCTGAAGTCAATGAAACGATTCACGACGAAGCATTAATTGTAATTGGTTCTTATGAAAAACCTTATAAGAATCGATTCAAATATAAATTGGAAGGTCTTCAGCTTTTGGAAAATAAGTCTCAAATATCAGAAACGGATCTCAATATCTGTCCTAAGATGGAAAATCTTCTAACTTCAGTCAACCGATCTACACATTGTGAAAGTTTAAAGTGTAATTACCAAAATCTGAAGCCTATCGCTTTTGGAATTTTGATATTATCAGTGATCCTTTTCGTAACAATTTATCGCATATCAATTTACTGTGAATGATTTTTTATATATATTTTGAGTATGATCGCAAGAAGAAGTAGAAAAAATATGTAAAAAATATTATAATAGTTTTGTTTGGTTTTAAATTTTTAAACGTAGTACATAACAAAGTCATATTATAATCATGTTTGGCTATATATTTATTGAAATTAATATACACTTGTTGGAAAAAATGTTTTGTCCAAACAATATGAACAAAAAGACATACCAAACATAATTTCGATGTAATCATTGGCATAATTCACTAGTAAAATCCTCATCTAGGAAAGCCAGTGTAAGAAGCATAAGCCCAATACAAACAATTTACCAACCTTCTCAGGGTCTAGATCTACAGAACAAAGACCTAGGGTTTATATGTGAACAATTCTATTTATCTAATTGAGAACTATTAGATAAATTTTGCCTTAAGGACAGGTGATTGATTAAGTGCTTTTAGGTTTGGGCATTATAAAAAATTACCACTATCCGTACATGCAGGATGTCATTTTACAAATAAGATGTTTTGAAAAAATTTAAGTGAAAAAATTAAATAAGATTCTATTTCCAGAAATTCTCATCTTAACTCTTAAACACCTTTAAACTATTCGTTTTATAGCAATTCAAATATTGAATTCCGTGGAAAAAGGAAAATTAGTTATTTTTCAAAAATCACTTTTTAAAAATTTATTAAAAAATATATACCAATAAAAGTTAAATAAAAAAAAAGATTTTATAACTCTTATTTATATCTCTAACCGTAATTTAAAAAAATATTTATAAATAAGTTATATTTGTAAATTTTAGAGCTTCTCAAAGTTAGCGGCCTTTAGGCACTCACAGTACTTACGGATTTTTAATTTTGTCAACCAGACGCCTTCACCAAAAGCTGTACATTTGTCGTATTTTAATTATGCCCACATTCAACAAATTACATTAATAATTTATACAAATATTATGGATTTTTTATTATTTTATGTCTAGTTTACAAGATGATATTATATTATGAAATGTTAACTTACATACATATATTCAAGTAAAACATTTTGTAATAAACCTAATTCAATTACGTTAACTGTAAATTTTTTTCAAAGGCGTCTGGTTGAGAAAATTGTAAGACTATAATATCTGTGAATGCCTAAAGGCCCGTTAACTTTGAGAAGCTGTAAAATCTACAACTATTGCATTTTTAAATTTTTTTCTTCGGACTCTTACTCCTCAAAATAATCTGTATTTATGGTAATTTTGCCAATTCAATAAAATTTGGGGATTACAGGGTTTGGACAACAGTGAATGATTAAGGAGAAAGACCGTTAATAAAAACTTGTTACTGTGGAATAACTTCTGAGTGCCCTGACTCTTAGACGCATGGAGAGAAATGGGTTGGTATGGTAGCGAAAGCTATATGGGCCACATGATATCCCAGTCAGGCGAGCTTGAAACCGCAAAAATCCAAGTACACCCCTATGCAATTTTATATATATATATAAAGAAACCTAAATAACAATTAACTATTATGGCATACAAAAATGCTTGTTATTGCACATTTAATTAGTATTGGTTTGTGGGACGAAGAACCCGCTCGGGGATTATAGCCGTTATGATCATAGGTGTATGGTTGACAGCCTTTCGCCCTTCCACGTAATTTCCCCTAGCTCACCCTTCCTATCACAATTTCTGGATCTATTGTTATATATATACGTATAGTTAAAAATTATTGTTATGTTTTTACTGATGGGATAGGAAAAAATTGTTTAGCAGGCCCGCTATTTGGCACCGCACACTTGCGCAGTATAGGCCTATTCACTTTTCAGGAGAGGTTTAATATTAGTAATTTAGACAGTTAATATGACTAAAATCAGTGAATGAAGGTATAAGGAAAGAGTTAGAGTTATAGAAATTTCATGTACTTCACCTCAGATTTAAAAGGATCATTAGGAATAAAAACCATTTTTTGTACTAATAATTACTTGCTAGCAAATACATATTATATGTCAAAAGGCAAGAGATGGGATAGGTGATAATAAAAGTGCAATTAGACTTAAATCTGATTTATAAATTATATAATTTATTTTGCGATATTTAATTTGTTTATTTCCAAGTTTTTAAGAACATGTTACGTATAACGTTGAATGTAAATTTGATTAAATTAATTTGGCTTTTAACTTAATCATTTCACACTTATTATTTATAATCTAATGAATGCTAAAATTTATTTATATTGTTTCAGCGATTAAAAGCTCCGACACGTCTAGCACCGAGCAAAGACCTTCCCGCTAAAAATAACCTTTCAAAATTTGTTGCACTGTAATAAGGATAATTACCTTTTAATACATCATAAAAACGGGAATTGTTTCCGTTAAGTATATTTGCCATTAAATTACGATATTTATTATACCATTTATAGAATTCCGAAAAACCCTAAATCTAGGGCTTTTCGCCAAAAGCGATTTTACGATGAAACATAATTCCTGATGCTGAATCAAGCGCAGCAATAAAAAAAATATTGTGCGAATTTTTCTTTTGGTCTGATTGTTTCAAGTTTGAAATTTGATCCATAAAAATTGGAGGCATTAGGAAGCGCCTTCAGAATTCGGATTATGACTGGGTGGCAAATAAAATGTAATAAAATAAATGTGGATTACAAAAATATACATAAAAAATCCGATCAATAAAATTGATAATTTGTTAAATGGACATCAAATAAATAAAACATTTTAGGTGGTTTGGAAAAAAGTCCTTTGGATTTATAAAAAAGCGTCAGCAATTAATTTAGCAGTCAATAAAATTAGATTTGGATCAAATTTTATTACAAATGCAAAAAGCACGACCCTTTTTTTACAATATGTTTAGCGGCTCTGTTAAAAATAAACTTAAAATTGTATGCACATGTTTTATTTTGGAAAATTGGTAAGAAATTTATTATTCAAGTATTGTCCAGCACTAGTAACTACTCTTACCCATCTTTCTGGCAATTCACGGTTTCTCTTTCGAAAAAAGGTAGGTTTTGCCCCAAGTACTGAATTCGTCCCATTTCTAACGTCTCATGTTTACGGTAGTGCTGTTTAGCCAGAACATGTTGCATTGATCTGAAATAATGGTAATCGGAAAGCGTAACATTTAGGGGGCAAATGTGTTTATTAGAGTGAGAAGAGAATACTAACAACGAAATAATTTTGGCAACAATATGTTAAATTAATTAATTTTTTAATATTTCCCACAACATTCCGATATGGAACTAGGGGTAGTCTTAACCAACGGGTGTTAGACTTTCCATAACTATTTATTTTCTGTGTATTATTAGTCAATTAATAGCACCTAGACCGGTTGAAAAAGGATCCAGTCAATCCTACCCGACCGACGAAAAATTATGTAAAATAGCTCCAAGCAAAAACCCTTTGATTGGCACGAACTTCGACTTTTTCAAGCGTTAAATTATCCGCCAATGGTCGAATGATATCGCACTCAACTGCGGTCTCGAAGAATATGTGTTTGATTCCTGGATGGATTTGCTTTAACAGTTTACAGCAGATCTAGGTGCTGTCTAGACACCAAATATTCCTTACAGAGCTTGAAAGAAAAAAAAAGCTGTTTATAATTAAATCAAAACTATATTTTATTTTTGAAAATTTTAAGGGAATATCTTTAAATTTTATATCGTATGCTATACGATATAAAATTTAACTTAAAACTTATTATAATTATTTTAAACAGTTTGATATTTTTATTGATAAAAATTAAATATTCCTTGTATTAACGATATATAACAAATAATTTTAAGGAAAGTGTTATTTTAACTGAAAGCATTTATACACGTATATTTAAAAGAGAAAATTAAACAAAAATTACAACTAAAATATAATTTGCATAAAAGTCTAATCATAAAAATATTAATGTAGAGAAAATAGTCTTTAGATGTCATTACATTGTTTTATTTTTATAGTTTCTTATGATAAAAAAAAGCTTTATAACATGACAAAATTTTTAAGAGAATATCAACATTTTAAAATCGAAATATGTAACTCTGGAATATTTCAATTGGAAAATTTCATATTGATGTATAAGAGGTATATTTGTGGCCCACCGTCTCGACTTATACAAAAACACTAGACTTAATGAAAGATTCTTTCGTTATGTCGTGTATTTTATGAAATTTACACAAGTCAGAAATCAGGACTGCGAGCCCCTTTGGCGGCACCTTTAAAATCAACCCCTTTGCTCCGAATTTCACAATCGTTTCTTGGTATTTTTTCTGCGATTCAATATAATTAAATCAAATTTATTTAAGTTAATTAATATTTAGTATCCATATTTATTAACAGCATAAAATTTTGAAAGATATAGGGGAAGTATGTACAAAATGGCATGGTATTTTGTTTTTGGATCATAATTCTTTATGGGTAGCACACAACAACGCCATATTATACAGTAATCATGTTTAGTTATTTATTTATTAAAATTAATATCCAATTGTTGCGAAAAAACTAGCAAAAACAAAATCAAACCGCTTTAAACACAAGTCGGCGAAAATCGGTTTATTAAAACCGTATGGACAAAACCCTGCGTTCGTCAAGGAACGTATGTGCAAGAACTGTAAACCCAATGCCAACAATTTACTACCCTCTTCGGGGTCTGAATCTTGAAAACAGCGTTAGAGTATAAATGTGAACATTTCTCTTCATTATCATGAAGGGGAATTATTAGGAATATTTCGACTTAGATATTTTTTTGCCTCCAGGACTGACGATGAGTTGAGTTCTTATAATTTTTGGGCATTTAAGCTATCTATAGCCAAACTATATCCGGCTAAATTAAATAAATACCACTTATAGACAAAATTTCAGGAATGCCATTTTGTCCATATGTCGTTTTGAAAGAAAAAAAAATTTTAAATTTGAAAATATATAATTAGGATTCTATTTCTAAAAAATCATTTTTTAAGTCAAAGATGAATCTTTAAGGAATAAAATAAGTACCAGAATAACATGGAAATTAGCGAAACTCTCAGTATGTTCAATTGAACTAAATGTATATAAAAACTCATTTCGTTGGAAAAACCTCTGAGGGCCCTGGCACTAAGACGCATGGGCATTTGGCAGGATAGCCAAAGCCATTTGGGTCATATGATTCAGTCAGTTGCGAACTAGAAACAGCCAAAATCCAAAAATACCCCCAATACCATTTTGTACATATTTCCCCTATAATATAATACTATAAGTATCTCTTTAAAATTTGTTGTATTTGTTTGTAGTTCATTAGGTTTAGTGGATGCTTTTTGAAATATTTTTATTTTTTCTATGGCGAAAATTATAATTATTAAGAATTGTAATTAATTAATTATAAATATTGCTAATGTCATAAGTATTTGAACTTGGCAAATTGGGTTGGTACTCGTACAATTAATTAAGATTTCTTGTAATTAATAATGAATACAAAATTAATTCTAGGATCTATAATAACACTATTTCTTGTAATCTGGAAAGTCATTATCTAGAAAAGGAGTATTTTATATTAATATTTCATGTGACTATCTTGTATATTCAATATACATTTTAGGCTCCTTTAAAATTCAAAACATACTCGTAAGACACTTTAACAAAGGCTTTAAGTTTAATGTTGTCTAGCATCAAGAAATCCCTGATAAAACAAATAAAAGCACTTCAAAATCAATATTATAATATTAATGGGCACATAACATTGGATTAGAGAACGTAGAATATGAGGGTGAGTGATTCTGACCCGTTTTGGACATTAAAATTGAATTCCCAGAAGGTCCAACTAAGGGAGATTTGATCAGAGTCAGAAATTGCTGAATTTAATCGTATTTGCTGTAGGCTGGCTGTGGGATTACCCTGAACAAGGCTATTATTTCCGTCTAAATACTGAGAACAGCTTTTTATCTTTGCCATTCTTCTGCTCCAAATTAGAACAAAGTAATATTAAATTTCAACGCTTCGATAGAATTTCCGTTCAAAATTCCTCCATTACAATTTGAAATTTAACGTGTCATTGGTTCCTTTGTGGAACTTATTGGCAGCTAAATATCTAATTCGAAGGCTGACCTTTATGTAATTTTCTGTAATTTCGGCCTTTAACGTGTGATGAGACCGGAAGCGAGCGAATTGACATTTAAGATTGCCTCTCTCTTTGACTTATTGTTTGCCAATTGCCATGTAGGACAGTCCCCTCGACCCCCAATTCCCATTTCCTGCTATTAGCTGGATAATTGGACTCGTTCCAATTGCTGGCCAGTTGCCAAATTAAGACAAATAAAAGGCAAACGGGACGGAAAACACGAAAAGTAAATTATGTCATACATTCGAGCATTACTGTTATTTAAGTAATTTTGCAATTTAATATTGTAATCATACATTTATGTGTTGTATAATATGTATATTGAATTATCATGTATTTCTTCATTAAAACTGAGTAAAAGGTAAAATGAAAATTTAACTCCATAAATTTTATTTTAAATATAGTTTCAGTTATATTCAAATTTGATGATTAACTCATTAACTTTCTTTTTTTTATTATAAAGTATTGAGATTGGTAATAGTTATTTCTTCAATTAGGTCGATAAGATAAGGTTTTATCATACATAAGAGGTTTGTAAAAATACGGCCGTATCAAGTGTTTTAAAGAATAACCCTGTGTTAAATCGTATTACAGGTGTTGTGCTGTTCTTTTCAAAACCCACGCTTATACTTAAAACTGTTTTATTCTTTTTCGTAGGGGACTCAACAAACGATTGTTGAGTCGTCGAAAAAAATGATTGATAACGGATCGGTCTAGGTTTTCGAAATCAAAGTTTCAAATATTCTATCTATTTATTTATTAATCATGATTCGGTTTATCTCTTCGATTCTGTGCACTCCATCCAAGCTTTGAAAACCTATCCGAATTCGAACAAATAGTGTTGACGACAATAGTTGTTCGAGAGCAGTAATGCTTATCGACCGTGTTTTATACAACGTTTTATGCACTTTTAAATAAATTAATACAAAATCTATACAGAATTAGGATAATTTAAAATTTAAATTTAATTTGTTTTCTTTGCCCCAGAACTGAGTGATAGAGAGTTAATTATATCTTTTGTCTTTCACTTGAACATAGTTTAGGTGTTCGTATAAGAGTACTTATAATACAGTACGTTGTGCCCTATTTCCTTGAAATATCGAAAAATTGAAACTGAAAGCTTGACAGCTGCTTCTTTCGTTTTATTGTAAAATTTTTACGAACCCTGACGAACATTGACGAATATTAACGAACATTATCCGACACTCAGATTACAGTTATAAAAATTTAAATTTAAAAATTCTGTTCCAAAGCAACATTTTGTAACGAAATAAAACATGAAATAAACATCATTAAAAACTATTACTCAAATATTGGAATTTGTACCCGAGATATCCAAAGCGATTAACAATAAAGTTTCTCTAAATTCAGTGATCCGTGCAATGAAATTCAAGTTGAAAAATTGCAAAACCGTAGCACTGATTTATTAGAATTTATTCAAATAAAATTATGATTTGTCTTTCTCCCACATTACAATTGATATATTTTATAAGCAGTAAGGTATAGTGTGTGGAACAGTGCCAAATATATTTTTACAGAAATTTGAAGAATTTCTAAGATTTATATGTTAAATTATTTAAAAATGCATATTTTTTTTTATAAAACACGAACGATAAGCATTATTAAACACTCTTCTTTAAGACACTTGCTAATCTCGTGGCTTACAACATCCTTTGTGTTTAATAATTATCATGCGCCAGCTACACGCACAGCTCGCTAAATTCATACAAAAAAGAACAAAGTCAGCGCTTCTTTTTTGTATGAATTTAGCGAGCTGTGCGTGTAGCTGGCGCATGATAAATGTCTTATCTTATCGACCTTGTTTTATAAATAATTAGTCGGCCTAGTTAAATTTTTACTCACGATATTTTGTACATTACATTAAAGAACGTTAATAAGAAAAGTCTTAATTGCTATCACACATAGTTATGACAACATAACGTAAAGTAAAATATCATTTATAAAATCAAATTATTGTTTATTTTAAAATTAAACACTGACATCTTTGAGTTTATGAGCCGTTCTAATTAAGTAATACGAGTATTGTTCCATGGAATTGTTTTCTAACAAAAGATTGTGGACAAATTAAATAATATGGCTAATTTTAGAAGATAAACATCAGAGGTAAACAAACGAAAATTCGTTTATCGACCATTCGTGGATGAACGAAATTCAGGATAAAGTGCTAAATATTTAATGCAAGCCAAATCGAAAAGCAAATATACTTTTGAAAGGAGGGTTCATTCATTTCACCCGATGCTTTGTTATCGAGAATCAGCCATCGATTAAAGGCGAAGACGGTGTAACGTTGTAGTTCCTCACTCCTTCTTTTGTTATTTGTTTAAGGACGCTTTCAATAATTCGGGTTTTCAAACAATTAGGGAAAACTCGCTTAGTGAAATAAATTAGTTATTAATAATTTATTTCACTTAAAAATAGATGAGAAATATACTTTAAGTTGAGGTATCTAAAGTAATTTCAAAGAAAACACCAAAATGAATGTAGTTTTTAAAGGTAAACGACAAGGTAGATGAAAAAGAGAGACGTTTTCTCATCTATCACTCTCTTTTTCAGCCCCGAGAGACACAGATTATATTGTTCCTGTCCAAGCCAATGTCACTGAAATCTTCATTAATCGTAATAATATCATCGACTTTTCTTTTCCTTCGCCCATTTTTGCGAAATTTTCCACACCGTTGCCTTGCCTCCGTTAGCTCGCTTATCATTTATCAGACAAAACAAAAGCTACAACACGTTTTGGCAACAAATTGAAAATGATTCTTTATAAATTTAAATTATTTAACAAAGAAATTTGTGATTTCAATACCATTAAATTTTAATATACTCGTACACACACATATTTGAATAGTCATTTTATTGAGATACAACCAATAATAATTTGGAAAATTACAGGAGTGAAAAATCATGTGCTATTGAATGAGAATAAAATTAATTAAATTGTGTATTATAAATATGATTTAAGTATTATACAGGTCTGCGAATTCATGTAAACTTCATCCATAATTTATTATTATTATTTAGTTGTAGCATTTTAAAACTAATTATTACAATCTTTAGGTGTTTACAGTTTGTCAAAAATTGAAGAAAGCTCTAATGGTTAATATTTGTTACTAATTGTACGAATCCAGAAATTATTACAATCAAATGAACAACGTCCTATATTGTCAGATGGACCATGCTAAAAAGAATGTGTAGTAAGTCGAGACTACGAACGATAACATTAAATACATAAAGGACAAAGTCGAAACATCCATATAGCCGGCGGGACGACCCGGTCGCTCATCAGACCGAAAGAACAAATCTTCTAGCGCCGAGAATAGCCCTCAAGAACCTCATAAAAAGGTATACGTCCGCCGAGCTCGAACAAGCCCCCAGGCGCGACAGAGAGCATCCATAATTTATCTGATCCATTATCTGAATTATCAATTTACGGTTATTGAAATATTGTCAAAATTGCATTCAAATTCACTTCACAAAAGTGTTGATCAAATTTGAAATGCATACAGTGTGAATTGAGGTTATAGCCGCACCCGTTTATCCTTGATATCTCCGAAACCAAAAGAAGCTGGATCTTCAAATTTA
>JXOV01002734.1:0-17468 GCA_001014945.1 Clogmia albipunctata
AAATATTATTTATAAAAATTAATAAATAAATGTCCCTACCAGATCCTTCAACAGCAATGCACGCGTTTAGGAAATCAGGACATTCCATCGTAACTTGTTTTTGGGTACATTGATCCAGTGTGTCCTCCACACACATGTTGCATGACAAAGCCAAACTTTCTTCGACGATCACCATCATACAAAGGATTACAAAAACTTTCCCAATCATTTTCGATAAAGATTATGTTTAGTTTGTTGAAAATCAAATTGAAACTGAATAATTTTTGATTTTCTCGCGGTATTTATATATTGGATTATTGATAAGTGTTGTGATTTTTGTTTATATTGTTAATTGAGAGCAGAAAAGAAATAAAATTTAATTTGCAACCATTTGTCTTTGTTAAAGTGGGTGAATTGCTTTTTAATATGTTTTTCAATCATTAGCTAGACTTTTATTGAAAGTAGTTTTTATGATTGTTTTTAGAACACAGCTCTGTTTTGAGTTAAGGCACGTAAAGTTTTTGAACCCTATTAATTTTAATAGAAAAACAATCTAGAAGTAACTGATGCTATGTTTCTATTTACAAAAGTTACTTTTTATCTTGAAACAAAGATTCGATCAAGAAATGTAATTTTGAAATAGTGTTGTTGTTCTACTTTATTTTTGTTACAGTCCTTAATTGGCTAAACTGAAATTTTTTAAAATGAGGTTAATTTTATTTGTCATGTCTAGATTTCGTTCCCAAAGATTTTTTTAAAATGATTTTTTGTTTTTGCCATTTTTATTAGTTTTGGAAAATATTCATTTAATTACATGAAAAATAGGTTAGTCTATAAGTAATTAAGGTTGAAATTAAAATTAATAGAGGAAAGAGAAATTGTGAGCAATTAAATTATACATTTTTCATTTAAAAAAGTATTCTTTATTAATGAAAAATATAGATCTTGGAAGTTATCAATAGTTCCAAACTAATTAATTTTATTTGTAATTCTGATAATAATAATTAAAAATTAAAAGAAAAGTACATTGGAATCGGTGATCATAGTTTATGATGACTTTGTAACATACTACATGATCAAGTGTTTTTCATTCGTTGAAAAGAACCGCTGGCAAGTCGAAAAAGATAAACACTGATTTTGTTAATTACTTGTGAAAACCGAAGATACGCAAATCAGAGTTGGCAGATCAGTTTACCGATTGATTTCATTTAATTTTATTGATATTAATTCAAACGCCTAATTATATAAACTCATTTGTATTGAGTGGACCATTACGGTGAAGGAGTGTAAATTTTTATATGCTGTCGAAAATTTATGAATTGGCGGCTCGGCGAAACATGTCAGCTTTTGTTCTTCCGTCAATAAAACACCAAAATCTCCACTTTTGATGACTTTATTTTTTAACTAACAATCTACGCTAGAACTAGAAATAAAAACATAAAATTAGACAACACAAATGCAATAATTGTAAATCCCCATAAAGTTTTTTCCCAATTTTGATATAAAAAGTACTTGTTTTCATTAATTTATACTTCCATAAAAAGTGAAACTTTTCTAAATGAAACATAATAATCATCACAACTTGAAGAACTGAATGAATACAGGCATAAAAAAGTACTATAGGAATGAAAAGATTCAACTCCATTCACAAATACAACTTATCATTCGACTTCTTCTTCTTCTTATTCTAGTCTGAAGAATGAAACATCAAAATGTTTCATTAAATGTTATGTTTATATTTTTTAAAACTACAAAAAGCCCCCAGAGTATCAAAGTGATGTTTCCCATATAAATATTTAATTAGTTTTCGCGTCGTCGACTTGGTCTCATAGCGGAAACAGTCTTCCTTCTTGAAAACCGAAACTTAA
Source organism: Clogmia albipunctata (assembly GCA_001014945.1). NCBI lineage: Eukaryota > Metazoa > Arthropoda > Insecta > Diptera > Psychodidae > Clogmia > Clogmia albipunctata. Next base: position 1,848 of record JXOV01002734.1, read on the forward strand.
ACCGTCTTGAAACGAAAATAACTATTTACGCCTTTTCTAATGCCTCTGTCAATTGGTCTCCTCTCGACACGTGTATTTGTCTGTCTCAATTTGATTCTAGAAAAAAGAAGTTTTGTTTGAAATCCTCGCTTTCCTTCATCAAGTTCGATTCTTTACCTAATTTTAGAATAGAGTTCTCTTGCGATTACCGCGAACTGGACCTTTTCCAAGAGTAAATCGCTCAATTTACTATGCGCAAAGAAAAGATAAAAAAGGAAAAACAAAACGTGTCACAATCAAAGTTCACATTGGAACTCAATATTCACGATTGAACTACCTCCTTCGCTGTTATTCAAAGGCTTTCAATGACCCAGCTTCTAAATTAAACTCGAGTTTTGCTCTGTTGAATTCCTCTACGAAATAAACTAAAAAAAACCTTTCACTTTAATCTAAAATTAATGGCCGAAAAATAGAGATCAAGACAGGCCGGCAATAATAATCGGATTAATTATCCGGTAGCGCTTCAATAACATGCACACAAAACGACAACAATTACATTTTACATTAGAACTAGTGTTAAATGCACGCATTTGTCTAACTTAATGTGAGCAAATTTATAAGATCGGTCAGTTTAGTCGGTTGTTCGGCGTCTTTGAGAATTGAATTTTATTGGAGAATATACTCAAAACATGCAAAGTAATAGAGTTTTATGACAGGGACCGAAAAGATCGTGAGAAAGGATTCAAATAATGTTTCTCAAGTAATATAGTTTATGATTCACATCCTGTAAGATATTTGCTAGAATATGCAGATGGGTTTGAAGATAACCGAATTGAGCAGGAAATCAGGAGAAAGACAAAGAATAGTTTAGAGTTAAAAGAGAGTCAGTCTCCACCAGTCTTAGTGAGCACATCGGCATCGTGGTAAGGAGTCGATCTCCAGTCCCGGTCAAGTCAGAACCATCGTTTAGGAGCAAGTTTCGTAAGTCATCGCGAATGCGTGTTAATATTTAAGTCGATAGTGCCCAATTAAGTGATCTCATAAATCACATATCTCTAAATAACTTTGTATTCCAAAAATATGGGCTGTGAATAAACTTAAAAATCTAAATAATTGAAAATATTATTTAATACTAGTTACATTGTAATTACACTACAATTTCAAGTATTGAACAAATAAAACATATTAAAACAAATTTCCAACACCGACCAATTCCATAAGCATACAAAATTTTATAAAAATCGGCAAAACCATTTCGGAAGATTAAAATAAATAATCTACTCGTTTTTAAAAATCTTATCATAGCATTGAATATTTGGACAAGAATTAAAAAGCAAGGACATTCGACCGAAGTATGATTTGATTCACAATCAACTACGCAGTAATTGTTCGACAACGCCGAACTTTCTGTGCTTATCATCCATATGCAAAAATATGCAAGAATTTTACTTCGTATTTTTAAATTTAAATTCTCTGTTAAAACTGAATCTGAATAATAGCAAAATTTCTTAATTTATTTAGATCATGAACTTTTGATAAGAAATACAATCTTTTGAAAAGAAACATAAATTTTAATGAAGTCTAATAATATTCGTATGTTTTTAGTTGAAATGTTTCAGTTTATTTCTTTTACATTGATATAACGATAAGAAATTGATGCTTAACCTACTTTGAAAAAGTTTATTATTGTTTATTTTTTATGGTGAAATACAAAAATATATCAAATATTGGCGATTGTCGATAGTGAAGTCAATCATTATAAAGAAAATTAACTGAAAAATTAGTGGTATTCCGTCTCGAAAAACATAGTTAAATAATTAATGGAATTATTGGAATTTTACTCCAATTCAAATTATATTTGTACACGAAACCAATACCAATGTAAATAAATGGATTTAAATTAAAATTTTGATAAAATTCAAATTTTAAGAAGGTTTACTATAAAATTTGAATATTGCCATTATTTTATTGATGATACATCTTTCGGTTTCTATGTGCGCAGTATTTGAAGAAAATAATTTCCATTTGAAATTTAATTCACTTGACATATTCTAGTTTTCGAATTCGCCAGTCACAATACAGTTAAAACGAAAAGAAGGTAAAACAGACAGTCAGAGATGGTAAACATAGTCAGCTTTTGTATGAAATTACCATGTTGTGGCGCCACACTACTATTTAAGGAAATTATGTACAAATTGACAAACTTTTTTGGTTTTGTATCATAATTCTAAATATGTGCTTTATAACAAAGTCACATTGTACAGTAATAATGTTTGTTTAACTTCCTATTTAAGGTAATATCGAAATGTTTAAAAAAAATTAGCAAATAAAAATAAATAGCTTTAAACACAAATCGGCTATAATCCGTCTTGTAAGACCGTATGGATAAAAAGCCATACCGGTAAATTCGATTTAACTATTGGCATAATTTCGCAAATAAAATACTGTTCATCTAGGAACGCAAGTTCTTGGAGCGTGAACCCAATGCCATCAATTTCTCAACATTCTCCTGGTCTAGATCTTGAAAAAAGATCGTTAGAGCATATATGTTAACAATTCTCTTCATTTCAATGAGAAGTGTTTGGAAAAATTCGGCTTCAATATCGTCTTGTTTCCAGGACTGGCGATGGGTTGAGTGCTTATTTTTTCTGGATAAACTATTTCAGGCTAAATTAAATAGATACCAGTAATAGAGATAACGACAAGTATGCCATTTTGTCCGTTCTTAAGTTATGCAATTTTGAAAAAAAATTTATTAAATTATAATTAATTTCATTAATAGAAATTTTAATGAAGCAATGAATAATAAAGGAATAAAATAACCAACAAGAGAATACATTTGCGAAACCCTTGCAATATGTTCAAGTAAGCCGTTTTGATCACATGCCCAGTCAGATGCGAGCTAGAAACCTCCAAAATTCAAAAACACCCCTATGTCATTTTGTATATGTTTCCCCTAATAAAAAATGTGTAATACAGTCGAATATCGACAATCCAAACCCTCGATAATTTGAACATCACAATAATTCAAAGTTATCACGAGTTCCTCACAAATTCTTTGGATATATCGGACTAAATCAATTCATTTTAATGCTCTCGGTAATCTCAGCGAATAAAACTTTTGCTAATTAATAAAACCTCTCGGTAATTCGAACTCATCGGAGTAAAACACTCGACAACTCGAAAATTTGTGGTTGAACATTTCAGATACGTTTTCTCTTAAAAATATTTTTAGCAGTCTGAGCGGCAGCCATTGATAATTTGAACCCTCGTTAATTCGAAATAATTAATGGGTCTCTCGAGGTTCGAATAATCAAGAGGCGACAGTATTATGGATTTGGAAATTTCACTGAATTATCAGTCAAAATAGCATTCCAAACTATATTTTTAAATTGAAGTTATTTTGACTAACAAATTTTTTACCATAAATAAGTAAAAACAGTACAGAAAAATTAAAAAAAAATATTATTAAATATTAATATTAAATATAACATTCATTAATCATGAAACTAGGTCGATATCAACAATATTATTGAACACAAAGGTGTATGTTAAGCACTAGCGTGACGAGTGTGTATAATAATGCTTAACGACCGTCTTTTATACAAAAATTTTTATGCATTTTTAAATAGATTTACACAAAAATAAAAATAATATCGTTTTATTAAAAAGTTGGTTAAGCGGCTCCAAATTTAAAACTTTAAAACGTAATGTATCTCTCTCTTACTCATAGTCGAATATTTTGCAACCCTTTCTTACTCTTTGTCGGAAAGCGTAGTTAAAAGATTTCCGATAAATATTCTATAAATAAACCACCATTAACAAAAATCGTTAATACTGAGTGTCATAATATCATTTTTAAGCAAGAAAAATGCATAAAATTAAATTTTACTGATTTTTGGTGAATAAAACTGATTGAATTTTCCAATGAAATTTGTTCTGTCAAATTTGTTTTTAGAGCTTTAATGGATTCTTTAAAGCACTAGTGTTTTTTTTATTCATTTTGACCTCCGTTAATGAAATTCATGAAATTTTAATGAAAGTCACTATTGTTGTGAATAGTTTAAAACTGTTAGTGCATGATTTAACGGATGAGTCTTTTATTATCTCTTTATGAATTACTACTATTTGAGATCAGGTGGAAGAGAAGGATATATTATATAATACTTTCCATATCTCACCGAAAGTGTGTCTCTGCTAAACTATATTTTAAATTTGAATTTATATAAGCGATGAACTTTTCTAAATTTTTGTTTTAATTTATTTAAAAAATTATAAAAGCTAGTTGTAAAAAAACTAATATTTCATTGATTAAGTCAAAATCATTTTCTTTAACAAACACATTAATTTTTTTCCTATTTTGGATGAAAGAGAAGATTATTATTTTTTTGCATTTACATTTTGGCATTCATATGAGTACATGTATAACCTATCGTATCCCTTTTGTGTTATTAGTTCTTCTTTTTGCTACAATAACTTGTCTAATGCGGAGAATAGAAGAAGTTTCTTTGAGAAATTTTTGGTTTATTTAATGACTATGTATTTTCAAGAAAATCTTTCAGGAAATGTTATAAAAGTGCGTTTAAAACCATCTTTTATAAATCACATGTTTGTATTAACGTAGAAGTAATCAATTTTATACGAGTAAATGCATAAAATGATCCAAAAGCATTTAAAATCGACAAATAAATAAAAGTCAACAATAAATCCCCAAATACATTTCAATTTAATTTGAAATTCTCTTGAGCAGTATAAATATGACGGTAAATATTTGCAATGTTGAGCTAGTGTTGAAAGTGTTTCGGTTGATAAAAGCCTTGAAGTGAAGAAGGGGTCTTCAATAAAATCAATCTGCAATTGTATTCAAAGAGTCAAAGAGCGCTTAAAGAGACAATGAAGAAATGGAATGATGCTGATGCAAAAACCGGTTTCACGATTGAAGTGCATTGAATCAAAATTTGCAAAGTAAAACGGGTGTGAAAATGTGATTGGTATTATTGTGTTTGAATGAGGGGGGAGTTGGAGATTGGAACTGTACAGAAAAGATGCGACCAACTGAAAATAAGAGCCGAGTCGTTCGTCTTGGATCCCATTTCTTCATCGTCTGCTCCTTTTCATCCCGTCTTCCTCTCCTCCTCCCTTGTTTTTATCGTCGCAAAATATTGTTGCAATTTTAAAGTGCATCAGCAGTGGCTTGACTTTGGAGAAACGCCACAATATTGCATGGGTGAGGAGCAGACATCCTACATGCTCTCTCCTCCTGGAGTTGAATCGAGGAGGGACGCTCGCTTGCTTGCTTTCATGTCATACTACCACTCGAAGACCAGGGGAATGATTTCGTTCAAAATCCTTGTCATGCTCGAGCATTGGCATTTCAGCTATTTACTAGTCATACGTCTTTATTCTGGCAGAACACGTCCACATCGTTGTCGTCTTGCTCCATGGAAAATGAAAGAGCGTAAAATATTGATGCTGGGCGCAAAACATCGAGACTGATGCTGCTCCAGGCTCTGTTTCAATTCTCCTTTAATTATCCGTCTTAATATTTTCCGTTTGATAAACGGTCCCATTGTCATTCGGGGCTCTCATGAGTCTCATGAGAGATAATTTGATAATTTTAATGACCAGAAAATATATTACATTATTAATGAAATAAGTTCAATGTCAATATGTACACTTATCTAAGAGAGGAATATTAATATTTATTCTTTTTATAGAACTAGACACGATTCGTAATTGCGTTTGTTAAGAGAAAAAATTGTTCTATGACTTTTCTTTGAAAGTCCAAATACAATAAGAATAGTTCATAGGATGTTCTTGTGGGTAGGATGGTGTTGCACTGCGACCTTGGGTCTACTGTACCCCCTGGTGATTAGTCCTGACCTGCCGTCGGTTTATGTAGTATCCTCAAGTCCAGTTGCTTTTAAGAAGCGTAATAGACTTGGTATTTCTATCGTCGCTTTTTGCTCTTGGAGGGTTTCCCAAGGTAGCTATATCTCTTGGGTGCTAGCGCTGTGCAGTCCATGAGTATGTGCTCCGAGGTCTCATTATCTAGGTTGCAAAATCTGCATAATCCGTCTGGATTGAGTCCTAGCTTGTATAAATGTCCATTCAAAGTGTTATGTCCTGTAAGTAGTCTTGTAATTAAATGTAGGTTCTGTTCGCTAAGCCTAAGACAAAAAGCTTGTCTATTTTTGTCCTGCATTCTTAGAAGTAATTTCAATTGTCTTAATTTGGGTAAGTTGTTCCAGGGTTTAAGTTCATAGGATTAAATTTGAATCAATATTAATAGAAAGCCTTTCTTGTTTCTTGTAATAGTTGCTATTATTAATGTCGTATGAAAAAAAAACATTCCAGATTTCAACAATATATCAAGTGGTTGGATCCATTCAATGGCATCTGGTCAGAAATTATGAGTATACTCCAGGTCTCTTTCAAATTTTCTATTAGGGTTTTCCTCAAAAACCGTGTATGGCGGATTATTTGATTTAGGTCCCCACAAGTACACCACGGGGGCTATCTTTATATCTCAATTTAAAAAGTTGGTAGTTCCATCTTCCCTATCCAGAGCGAAATTTGTTTAAGGTCGTCAAAAGGTTTTTCTTGATTTCGAAACCCGGAACTTCCTCCATTGGATCCTCTATAATATCACCATTTGTCGATATGCTTTCTCTCCACGTCTGCCTCTAAAGTTTTTCTCAATTTAGCTTGGAACGAGATCTCGATCGCAATCTCAATGTACAGTAATGATTGCTCATTAATCTCGACTTTTTCATTAAGTTTTTTTGTGACTATTAAACGTCTGATGGGAGGTGGAGTATATGAGATACAGATAGCCAACACATTCTTCTGGAGAAAATTTCAATGTAAGGGTCGCCGTTCTTAGAGTGTTTGCTGAGGCACCCTAACTAGAGCCAGTAAGTTCCTGAATAAAATAAATAAATATTTCCCTCTACATTCTAGTAAGGAACTTGGATTAGTCTCAACCTCAACCAATGGGTGTTAGACTTTCCATGACCTTTATTTTCATTGTATTAGTAATCAATTAATAGCACCTAGACCAGTTGAAAAAGGATCCAGTCAATCCTACCCGCCCAGAGATTGAACCCTCGGCCTCCAAAGAGGCAGACGAGAGTGTTACCATTTCGACTATGGACTAATGGATAATACTCGATCTTCTTACAAATTCTTGACAGATGATTTGAAAATATTAACGAACGGTATAAGTCTAAGATATACTGGGCTGGGATTGTGTTTCACCACAACCACGGGAAACATTCAGCGTCCTAGATGCTTCCCAATTGTTAAGAAAGGATGTATATCCGACTTAGTAGAGTTGGGTGTTAGTCTTCAGTCTTTATAATAGTCCATGATGCTCAGATCGGATGTCAAAATCGATTACAAAACTTTTTAAAATGTTTAAAATAATACATTGTAGTGAGCAAATCACTTTAAACTGTGCCAATGATTTGGCACTCGAAATGTAGTCAAATTAGTTTTAAAAACTGGCACTAATCGAGACATCCGCCGTTAAAATTAGCCAAACAAAAATGGGGTTGAAAGGAAACCCATTCTCTATCCTTTGAATTTGGCAAAAAAATATAATGGAGGTTCACCCCGTAAGGCTTGGTGTAATTTCAATCATACGAATGCACAGAATTTTTTTTTGTTCATTTAAACTTGTTATTACGAGTAAAACTCATTCGAACCATACATTTCAGTTCGAAATTTTTCAGTATTGGTATTAAAATATCAATTTAATATTTAAAACAATATTTAGAACAATTTCGAGGAAATTGTTTAATTTAAAACAATTTAATAAGTACTGGTGTTTATTAATAATAATAATATTTTCATTTAAAATTCATAAAAATTGGTGTTCATTGTTTTTAAGTACCAATTTGCTGGAAATTAACCTTTCAACTCTTGAAAATATTAATGAAAATTTTATTCATTCAGTAATTCTGGACTTAAACGTAGAAATTCTAAGAAAATCGTAAACACAGGAGCATATTTCGTAATGGATAAGCGGCTAAATAAACAATGCACTTTTCAATATGCATGTTTATCCCAATCCGATTAAAAGATTGAACTAGAGTGCATATAGTTTACTTGAAACATAGTTGTATTTATTCATAAAATAAAAATACTATTTTTATCCAGTTGTTTGGCTGCACATTTTTTCTGGATGTTACCATTAATAAATCGTTTATTCAAAGAAATCGAAGGAAATGCATTGAGATTGTTGATTGTTGGTATTTAATTTTACAAGTAGAACCAAAGGGTAAAGTTGGACAAAATTCACATGGTACTTTTTCTCCATTTATAGATGGAACAAAGGCCCAAATCAGTGCGATTTATTGATAATATTATTCAATGAAATATTTATAATAACAATTAAAATTTTATTTACTGCATCACAGGTTTTCCACAAATTAATAGTTTATTAAAAAAACAATTTTTAACTTTTCTGCAATTATGAACACTTTGAGTAAGTCACTAAAACAAATCACGGTAAATGTAGTTTTTATTTTAGACACTAAATATGTCTTTCAAATCGATAAATTTAACCAGTATCAAATGAAATGACCTTGCTCTTGAAAGAACTGCAAATTTAAACAAAAAGACAAAATCGAAATCTCAAAGTCATAAATAATAAATATAATATTCGATCACGTACGCCGCATAGATTGAAATAACCAGACAGAAATCTAATTCTGTTTGTGTGATTGATCGAAGTCGAGATTCGGCTGAGAACTGCGGGTTTATTTATCTGTGTATTCTCTATTTGGGTAATTTTCGATTCGTGTTTTTTTTGTTTGTGTATTGTCGATCATTTGTTTAAGTACATTAACAAATAATATCTCCGGCCTCAACAAAATCGAACAACTGATGCCGTCAACACCATTTGTTCGAATTCAGACTGGTTTTCAAAGCTTGGATAAAATGCATAAAAATCGAGGAGACAAACCGGATCTTTGTAATACAAGTACTCTGCTGTTCAACGAACGGATTTAGACGAAAGTTATGAAAGGGATGGTCTTCTTCGTAATATATGTGTTCTGTTTCGGTGGCAAAAACCTGTCAATAAAAATAGCCTCTATATTGAATCATCAGCTCTGGTACTGATCACAACAGAGCAATTAATGATTTATAGAAATGATATTCAATTGTTAATTGTGAAAGATTGGCAAATGAATAGATAGGGCATTTGATAAATTTGATTGTGTAAAACAATTGGTTAGAGATAGACCTTCGCAGAGATTGAAAAATCTAAGGGCAATACGCCCAACTGCGGAGGGCAGAGATATAAGAGGGAGCACAATAGATCTTCAGGTCAAAGTGCGGGATCACCTCATTAGAGATATATTGTCGATCAGGTAAAAGTACACAAAAGCTCACAGTTCTTTTCAATGATGTACCCGGTTACCCGCTGTTACTCAAATTACCTGATAAACATACACTGCGTTTCATCCTTTTATGATAGGGGTATTCGATTACATTTTAGTTAATATCTCGGTTTGTATCAATCTGATCTCAATTTTTTTTGGCACGAAGAAAGGTCTTATCATTGGCCATCGTATTCACTATAAAACAAAAGTATAGGTTTGTTGCAAATAATTAAGAAAGGGCATGCGAATTTTTCCATACAGCAATATCGTTTCATCCTTTTACCTTCCTTTTCTCCCAATGCGCCAACAAGAGAGAATTCTTGGTGATTTTTTTAAACTGAAATAGTTGGTAATCTATTCTTCAATATATATAGCTCGAAAAATTAGGTCGTTATGTCATAGTAGGCAGCCAGTAACTATCTTTGAAAGTTTAGAGATCCATATTTCGAATTATGAGGAAATAGTATAACAATTTTTTGAATTCAAATATAATAATGATGGCTATCGAAAACCGCGCTTATTATGGATTATGAATGATAATATGGGCACAATAGGATAGCAAATAAAGTTATAGTATAGTTAAAGTAAAAACCCGTTGGTTGAAGTTGAGGATTCCCTTGGTCTTTACAGGGATTGAAATAGGTATTTTTTTACCAATAATAATTGCTAATTTTATATAATGGAAATGTATTTGCTAATATTAGTTTGAAATTGTTTGATTTATAAGAACATAATTAAAATGTAAAATTTAAGAACATTTGCAAATGAATTCGTTCAACAACCCTAATAAATTATTGTTCTATAATTGAGTTGTTAAAATAAATTATAAAGGAAATTGAAATTTATCGAAATATTTCATAAAACTTGTTTTTGTACCTAAAAACTATTCAATTATTTCATTCATAAGAAACAAATGTTTTTTTGGTTTCTAATAGAAAAACGAAAATAAATTTATTTGAATAATATTTGAATGAATATTGGAAAATTATATAAGAGTAAATATGTAAAGTATTCGAAACGTAAAATGATTCGATTAACAACCTTTGAAGACAATGTAAAAATTGCTCCNTTAAGAAACAAATGTGTTTTTGGTTTCTAATAATTGCTAATTTTATATAATGGAAATGTATTTGCTAATATTAGTTTAAAATTGTTTGATTTATAAGAACATAATTAAAATGTAAAATTTAAGAACATTTGCAAATGAATTCGTTCAACAACCCTAATAAATTATTGTTCTATAATTGAGTTGTTAAAATAAATTATAAAGGAAATTGAAATTTATCGAAATATTTCATAAAACTTGTTTTTGTACCTAAAAACTATTCAATTATTTCATTCATAAGAAACAAATGTTTTTTTGGTTTCTAATAGAAAAACGAAAATAAATTTATTTGAATAATATTTGAATGAATATTGGAAAATTATATAAGAGTAAATATGTAAAGTATTCGAAACGTAAAATGATTCGATTAACAACCTTTGAAGACAATGTAAAAATTGCTCCTGGGGAAGTTGAATTTATCGTAATTGAAATTGAGATCAACTAAGCTGAGAGCCTGTTAATGAAAACATAATTATTAATAAGAAATATCTGCAAAAGCTTTCAATTAACGGGCGCTTTTACCGGAGTAAATTGGACGGCGGCGTGGAGCAGAGCCATCAACAATTTAATATATAATTAGACATAAAGATCTGGAATAGGAGCTGTTATTGTGTCATGCCAATACAGTGTAATAATCCTGGAAAATGAAATTTAAGTACAAAGGCCGAACGTATGGTCTTGAGCATAATGGAAGGTATTTTCTCGTATCTTCGGGGCATCAATTAGGGATCTCGTTCCTTTTGAGGGGCCGGCCTGGTCTCCATTCCCCATTTTCCGTACCTTTAAGGCTTGCGGTGAATTGGTGGCCTTCGAGTCTTTAATTATAGCCGTAATTGTTTACCTACGATTTTCCCTCTATCAAAAGAAAAAGCGCCCGAACGTTCCTTTTCTTCGCTCCTATCTATTTAGTTTTGCAACAGCCCCCAGGTCACCCCGAATCATGTCAATCAAAGAGCCGGTAAGTGCTCTTCAACTTCCCTCCAATGGACCAAACTATATTCCACGACAACATCAATACTAATAATAATAACAGACCATTAAATGAGTGTACACAGGAATTTGTGTGTTTGTGTCCTTGAGTGAGTTGGGAAAAATGTTGTAAAAAAGGAAACGTGCGACGCTTAGAATTATTTTATCGTCATCAATCTATCACCGTGTTTGTGTTAAATGAGCGTATCGTAAATTGCATTTTTTGTGCCGTCGTCAGGACACAAAAAGGCGAAGACTTTGAATCACTTTTACACATTTCTGGACGGAACTGCTCCGAAGCTTTCAATCACCGCTTGAAATAAACGTGTCTTTTTATTGATATCATGCTTTTAAAGACATACCAGAAAAAGTGAAGTGCAGAGCGAAGAATTGCAAAGAGAAAATTGTGGAAGTTGAGAGAGACGGAGAGAGGAAAAGAAAAGAGAAAGTGATTTAACTGGAACACCCTATACTCTCTGAAAATAAACCTCATGTTGCTGTTATTTTCTCTGGGAAAAGCTCTCCTGGTAGCTTTTGAACGTAACGGCAAAGAGAAAGAGATTTCATCGGTCCAAAGCGACGTCGTCTGTTCGTCTGGCAGTGACGGCCACTTGGAGCATCAGTGGGGGTTGGACTGCCACCCAGAAAACATTTAAACCAGGAATCGGGTTACGTTCGCAAAAAAATCCGGTCGGAAAGTGTGTAATAATATTCTGTGCAAGGTGGCTTGAACAGGAGATTGTTCAGCAATTTTTCGGGGTGTTGTAATTTTTTTTTGGTATGATACATACTTTTGCTGCGGGCTTAAAATGTGAATGACGGGCAATAAAGGCAGGAAAAAGTTCAACTGCTCGCGGCAACCTTTAATATAACGTGTTGTGTTGAGTGAAATCTAGGGCCAAGCAGAGATGATTCTTGTGACCGATTAGATATTCCTAACATAGAAATTAACTACATCATTGTAGAGGAAATTGTACCGATTTATTATCTGATAAGAGAAATGTAGAAGAGTCTGTCTTCCTCCCTGTTCGCAAGTTCGTCTTTCCATGATTCTGTTTTTATTTTTGGTGGCTGGCTGGAGGGTAGATAGATATTAGAGTGCAAAAAAGTGCGAAAAGTGTGGAAAGAGAGTGAAACTGTGTGTAAATTGATAAAATTAGTATAGTGATGGCTAATCCTAATTAATAGAATATAATTCTGTATATAAATATATATAGAAGTAAATACAGTGAAATGTAATTTAGTCTATATAAAATATATATATAAGTATCAAGTAAAACCATAGAGTCTATGGAATGGTGAAAAGTGTGCTTGTGTTATTCGGTCCGTGTCTGTGGGATTGAATTAAAAGATAAAAGTGATAAACCCGAAAGGATGATTTCATTACACTTAAAGGATGCTCCCGAACAGACAACAATATTGGATGGTATTTGTGTGTCTCCACTTTACTTTTTGGTTTCTGGTCTGTCCCCGTCTCAGTGCCTAATCTGATCTCCGGAAAAAATTATTTTCTTCCGTGACGTAATAATACTAAACATGATATTAGCCCACTTACATGGCCACATTAGTACATAGTTGGGCCCTAAGCACAATATATCCCCGTCTTTATTATTGGTATTATCACCAACCAGACGGAATAGTAATAAGAATATATATAAATGTAAAATAATGTGGAATATTTCACTCGGTAATATATAGCCTCTCAAAATATATAATATATTTAAAAGAGCATAATAGATCCACCGTCCTTTATATAATAATTTGTTAAAAGTGATTCATAAGCCATGGTGCCCGGATTAAAAATATAAAATATACACACATTTTAAGGGTTCATTTCGTTCATTATACCGCTCTTTGGAGCCAACCCTCGTCGTACGGGGGTCGCCTTTTCCAAATTCACCAGGTGAATTATTATTATAATCATAACCCGAATAGAGAGTATGAGTGCCATATAAACGACATTCGAGCCGGGGTCTGGGTCTGGTTCTGGCTTTAAAGCACGGCGAATTTTCAAAGGGGGGGGGGGTGACGGAGGGTTGAATAACTCGTGACCCAAGTTTCACGGTTAACAAGCGGTAATTATTTGTAAATAAACATAAATTTTTGTGTACCGAAATTTGTCCACGTATATACAATAATGGACTACGTATATACAGTGAAATGTGCCATTCATCAATTTGGGAAATAAAATAAACAATAGTAGAGTGAAGTCTCCACCGAAAACACCAGGCGTAAAATAGGGGAGGTAAATTTATTTCGATAGAGCCCAAAAAGTTGGCGTGTTCCCCCCTCTACAGCGTTTCTGTGCTTAGTATATTTAGCAATGTACACTGGAGAAAGAAGCGCGACCGTTTTATAGAATTTATGGCTTTTTATGGAGATAGAGGATCTAATAGACCAGAACACTGGATCCAATAATGTGGATGGACAATGTGAAAAAACAATAACTGAAAACCAGCCCCCTCCACCCATTCATCGGTTTTAATACATAACGACAAGTACAACTGGAGTTTTTTCGGTCCCTCGGTGAATTTTTCTAAAGGAGTTTCCACTTTATTTATGGCTTTTTGTTTGTTGTCAATACACAATCTATTGTGCACAAATTCAATACTCTATGGGGTGTTCTGGCTGCTGGTCTCTATCACCATCCCGCTCCTTCTCGCCCTCAACAAATCGACCGCATTTCGTTTCTGGCGCTTTGGTTTTTCGCCAAATAAACTATACAGAGATGCTTTTGCTACTCACCAGAATTATTTATGTACACACAATAATTTCGGCACAACAAAATTTCGACGGAGGAGTGGGTGTAGCGAAGAGGGTGGCGTTGCTGTGGCACTATAAGAAAACCAGCTCCGACCACCTCATCAAACAAAACAGGATTCCAGTCAAACAGGCAAACAAATTCGAAATCCGATCATGAATTTTGATTAGAGCTTTACATACATTCGCAGAACAGAGCAAAGCTGAGCAAAGGGAGAGTGAAACTGAACTGCCGTCTATTGATGCTCCAATGAATGGCATGAAAAATCCACACAATAGTGTAAATTGATAGCTCCCAAATTATTTATTAGTGCCATAGTCCTAAAATCCATCCACTAGGCAAAGGCACTTGTATAAGTAGGACTTCTTCGCCTTCACACAGCTTCTTCTCTTCTTTTTTTCTTCGTCCTCCACTTGTTCTCGTCATCGAGTGCTGTTGTGGCTGGATATATTGGCTGTTGATGGAGAATTCTCTGTCTGAAATTCCAGAAACCCTTAACCGTGCTCTTAGGGCGCTATTTATAGCCGTATTTTCAACACTCTTTACGCCCTAGGCTTACCACCTGAACTCAGAACCACATGCCAGAATGTTGTTCTGTATTTTGTTCCCAAGTAATGGTTATTGATTTTAAGGCATTTTATTGTCGTAAAAATCTCAAATAAATTTCAAAGCTGAATTTATTCAATTATGCATGTTTTGACATCAAAATTTATATTCATAATAATATATTTTTAACCAATTTGTTATTTTAAAAATTAAAATAGGAGAACTTTTTAATATTGAAATTTGTCGAATTTAACAGCGGTCTATTATTTAATTCAATTTTTTTCATAAATTTTTCTTTATTAAAGATACGAGCTGTTTGAGCAAAGGTGTCTATTAAACTTTTGAAATTTTATTTATTTATACAATTATTAAACACAATGTCTTATAATTCAATTATCATATCTTGCTTAACTATATTTACAGTTCTTTTAAATCTATAATGTTCCAATTATTTAGATTATCCAGCCAACTCTAAACATCTTAAATTATATCTCTCTATTTGTTTATTTGATTATTAAATTTGTATTAGATCAAGAGGATTGATTTTATGAAATGTTAAGCATTTATATAAAAAATGTGTAGTTTTTAAATAAATGGATAACATTAAATACAAACCTATTGTAAACGCTAATTAACAAAAAGGTTGTAGTAATATGTTATTTAATAATATAAAATAGCAGAACCTTTTTATGAAGAAAAACTGAATTTGTACGATGGTATATTATTTTTTTTTTAAATTGAAAATTTAAATTTCCCCTTTCAATTCCTGTAAAGAACATGGGGAGTTTTAACCTCAACCAACGGGTTTAGACTTTTCATGACTATTTGTTTTCGATGTATTAGTAGTCAATTAATATCCCCTAGACCAG
>JXOV01002734.1:18854-58636 GCA_001014945.1 Clogmia albipunctata
ACAAACGGGGTAAATTTAAAAAAATTCAAACCCCCCCCCCCCCAAATCCATTGAATCGAGCTTTAAACAATTTCCAATTTGGCACAATTTAAACTTTTCCATTTGCGCGCCAAACGCCTTGTCAAATTAATTTTTTATTTATCTTTCCGATTTGCTCCTTCGTTTGGTTGGGTTAATGGAAGGAGAGCTGTGTGCTGGTTATTTGCCCGACAGATCCCGTCGTCGTCACACCATCCACACCGCCACCGCCGATGATACTTTCTCGCGCCCGAATTGGCAATATTATGGACAAGATGGCCGTCAATTTTAAGACAATTTCATAGATATAATAAATATGGGAGCAAAAAGTGGAATCCCTCTTCGATGGCCCAGCAAATATTTAATTTTCCTGATTAATTTTCAACGACCGTCTGCAGACCAATAAACCCAATTCCTTGCCCGCAGTCATCAATTAGGTGCAAGCGATTCTGTTTGCTTTTATATTGGCGAGGACTCCCATTTCGTATTATTTTTCGGCACGGTCAAATGGTTTTTGTGTATTTTTTGCGCCCCCTAAAATGTGTATATTTAAAAATGATTTTGATGGATATTTTTTCGTTGTTGTTTATTTAAATATGAAAACTCATTCATATGTTTGCATATGAGAGCCTGCAAATATGGATTTGAGATATCCATTTTTCAATTATGAATTACAACGAAAACATATATTTGTCAGTTATTACAGGTTCTTATGTATATTTGTTTAATACCCAAAGGCATATTTTCCTAGAAATTAATAAACCGAAATGGGTTTAAAAATACAATTTTCATAAATTAACCTTAAAAATAAATAGGACATTTTACTTTCATTTCTAACCAAATAAATTAAATACAATTTATGTCTTTTTCTCTCAATTTAATAAATAAAAAAATACTCATAATTTTGTTGTTGGCATCACCCAATTTCGCATTGAGAGTTAATTATAAAAAAGTATTTTAAAAATGTTTAGGCATAAAATCCTAAAATCCTCGTATTTTTAAATATCTTTTTCGCACGGATTATACTTATGAATTTTTATATTTTAAAATTTTGTTGCAAATCAACATTTTGTTATGAACTAATAATTATTTAAACAACGTGTGGGAAAAATGAACCACAATTAAACTCGAGTAGACTTCTAAAAACAAATGAAATGGGTTTTCTAATAGATTCGAGTGTTTAATTATGTGTTTTTCAAATTAGTTTTTTATAAGATTTTATACAATTCGCATATTTATTAGCTATTTTTCCGAGAAATATGAAGTAAAGAATAAGATTAGTATTAAATTAAGGCTTAAACACATACAATTAAGGGAAGTACTTGTGAAGCGAATAGAACTTTTGGTCTCAATTTTTCAAAATATCACGACAACCTTGCACCATGCACTGTATCAGTGATATGACCGTGGTAGCACTCATCATTTAAACCACATTTAAAAACCATAATAGACATTTAAGAAGAACTTTACTTTTTGTCATTTATTGTGACAAAATTTTTAAATTGATTAATAAATCAGTAGGCCATGATTTATAAAGACTTGAAAAATGTCAAAATATATTTTCATTATACGCTACAAAGATCCAAAATTAAAATTGTTAGTAGTTGAATTTTGGTAAAAGTACTAATTTTGAGTATTGACACGATCTGTAATTGTGTGCGGGTATAGAATTATGCATTATTCAACACTGTACGATTATAAAACAATTTCTATAGGAAGCATTGGCTATTAAAATGTAAACATTTTTTTAATAGAATTGTATAAATGTATTTTAAAAATGTTTAGGCATAAAATCCTATGCTTGTAAACATTAAGAATACGTAAATAATTACGTTTTTTTATATTAAACTCTAGAATGCTCGGGTATTCAAATATGAAACGTAATTTGTATACAATTTTACTGATTTTTCAACTTTAATATATTTGGATTTGTTTAATTATTTTCACAGGAAAATTTTGACTGATCCTCATTTTTCGTTATTTGAATGATAATTCTTTTTTTTGTTCTATTTATTGTAGTTGTACAAAACACAACTGGGCTCTTGTATTTTTTAATGAAAAGAAATAATAAATTATATAGAGGCAGTATGTAAAGAAAGAATTCAAAATAAATGTTTTTTGTAATAAGTACATCCATGGCATGTAAATTGTTTTCTTAAAAAATAAGGAAAAAATTCTTAGTCGGTAATACTAACCGGATGGTCATTTTATCCGCCTCATTTACATATAATGACTTTTTATTGTTAACTAAACTTGGCTTTGTAATTTTTTTATAATAAGCGGAGTTAAATGAACTGGATTATATTGTATTCAATTTTTTAAACTGTCGTTATTATGTCGCAAAATAACTTGTTTGGAAAAAGTGATCTGAAATGTGAATTTATCAATATCATTTCACTCTTTATTCGTGAAGTGTGATCTTCAATTTATATGAAAGTTATTTTGATATTGGAAGTTTTACTGTAAAACATTGACGAACATTGACGAACATTGAAATGAAAGAGAGAAACCTTGTATTTTTAAATATCTGACTCTCACAGATTAAATTTAAATTTAAAAATTCTGTGGGGATTCTACATTTTGTTATGAAATAAAAACATAAACATCATTTAAAACTATTATAATAAACAGGTGGGATTGGGGGATTAAAAGTTCGTGATTAAAATAATTCAACACTTTTATTTAATCTATTTTCAAAGATGAATTGTGTATAGGACTTCAACGATCAAATCAAAGGTGTTAACAGTTCCAGTTGAAGTAGAGTGGTAAAGAATTTACTATTCTAATCTGTTTTATGAAAGAGAGTCTTAAAATTTAACAATGTGTGTGTATTTGTCTCTACGATATACAATAAAATATGAAACTAACGAAAGACAAGGAATAAGAAATGACAAACAATAATAATGATTTCCTAGAAGAGATAACGGATGAGCCCTCGTCGAACGACCCAAATAAATATTATGTTTTTATTGCCTAAATACACAAATGCATTTCGTTGAGAGTTCGATTTCGAAAATTATTTCAGAATATAATTATCCCTAACACTATTATTAAAATATTAGAATTTGTGCCGGAGAAATCAAAAGCGATTACCAAAATGTTTCTATAAATTCATTGATCTATGAAATGAAATTAAAGTTAATCGAAATTGAGAAACAGTTACACTGACATATTTTAATTTTGGAATGTTCTATCCTGTTTCCACACAAAGACAGATATATTTATAACCAACAACGGCAGGTATAAAAATTTTACTCGTATGGAATAAAACAATATATATTTCTACAAAAAATCAAAGAATTTTTAACATTTTTGTGTTAATTTATCTAAAACTGCATACAATTTTGTATAAAATAATGTCGATAAGCATTATTAAACACTCAACCTTTTTTAAAGCACTCACTACGTTAGTAACTCTCGTGTTTAATAACGCTTTATCTTATTGACCTAGGTATTTTATAGACTATTATGGAATATGTTTTAAAGGTCACACATTATTAATCAAGATAAACTTTAGTTTATTGGAGAGATCTTTAAGAGATAAAATATTAATATGATAATTAGAACGGTAAAATTTTGTGTAATCATAAAGCATTTTAAGATAAACTTTTTAATTAATTTTATAAGGTTAAGCAAATGTCAATCCAATTTGGAGATAATCTTAAATGGAAGAAGATATTGTACTTTTCATTTATTTAAAATCTCAGAATCTGTTTTCATAAAGTAGATTGAGTTTGTGTTTCCAGAGGTTAAACAAATCATCATTGAATTAAACAGCATTAAATGCAATTGAACATTCATTACATATCTGTTTCTGAAATGGTGCTTATTTTGATTAAATCAACTCTTGAGCGAAATTTGCACATTTATCAAAAGTGTTGAGTTCAGTGAATTTGGAATCAGTTGACTTGTTAATGGTGGATGGTTTCAATAACGATACTTTATCGAAATTAAGCAGACCTTTTCAAATATGCAAAGTAAATATGAAATAAGTGCTTTGTTTAAATATTGATCAAATGTAATTTTAAGATAAATTGTAAATAGTCCGCAGCTTGTTTAAACTTTTTTTTGTGTAATCAAGGTTTGTTATTGTTTATGATCACAAAGAGGACTTTAATCGGCTTATTTCTAAAAATTAAGGATCGTTGTTAGACATTTGTAAAGTTGGGACATTTTCAAACTTTAAGTACACACTTGAGCTTATTTGTATTCTAATCAAATACAGTTCAAAAGCATTTTGTCCATTTTAAGGATCTTTTCTTGGAAAACTTTAAGATTTGATAAGCACGTGATTTTAGAATTTTCAAGATGTTTTGACTATTTTTTTAAAAGTTTCTATTTATAGAACTCTTAAGAGGAAACTTTAAGATATGAAATGAAATTAAGAAAAAAATTCAATCCAATTTCCAGGAATAAAGTTTTGGAAAGTTTTCTCAGTCCATTGATGACTAAAAAGACAGTTTTCCTGTCTTTATTCCCCTTTTTGGCTTGCTATAATGGTGATGAAGACGCTTGTTGGGTACTGCGAAATCTCATTTCTGTATAATTTATTTAAGCCATTCGTATTAAATAATAATAATAATGCTGGAGAAGGAACGTAGGTGTTTAGTTGAGTTGTTTATATATATAAGTACATTTGGATATTTTTATATATATAGTTTGGTCGTGTGATGTCAAGCTTTATTCCATTTATTCGGGATACACACGAACGCACCCACTACTGGCCGGGTGGAAGTGTGTCGGATTTTATGGGTGCCAAGCTTTTACTTTGGTTAACAACACACTCTCTCTCAGACACACATGTTTATTTATATATATATAGAGTCAGAACACAGTACAGAAAAGTATAGAAAAAGCAGTCCACGTTTCATAAAGTAGAGGAGTAAGTGCCTTTGCGGGGTGGATGGATGGATGGATGTGTGTTGTGTGTGTGTACATCATCCCTTTTTATATCATTTACAGATTCTGAAAAATTTTCCCCTCATGCGAGTGACGATGGATAGATATGTTGACGGAATGGCAAAGTGTATAAAGGGGGTGGTGGAGGAAAAATAGCGGCGGCGGCGGTGGTGATGGAGGTACCAAACCTTACGCTTTCTTTGCCACAAAATATGACTTTGGAGTCTATATGTCGGTTAACGTAGAGTGGGTTTTAACTTTTAGTGAGTTATAATAATTCATTCTTCATCCGACACACACCCATCCACACAAGCACACCAAGGGGCTCCAGGAGCTGAATAGCAGAGAAAAGCTAAAAACACCCTCATCGTTTCAACCCATTTATGCATTAAATAATATTATTATTTTCACTTATAATTTCATTTTTCTATAACACAAAAGCGTCGAGGCGAAAAAGCTTGAAATTGATGACATAAAGTGCGATGATACATGTCTAAATGAACGTGAATATAGCTGTGAATACACTTCTTACTATGTTTATATGGTATAGTATATATAAAATGGGGAATGTATGATGAAGAATTGGCAATAATTGACTTGGCGAGAAGAAAGTGTCGCACATTAGAAAAGGGAGGTTAGTGGTGCTGAACAATTATTCCATTCTGTGGTGTGATTTTTCGTTGTTTTTTCAACCAATTTTCGCTTCGTCTTCTTTTCGTATTTCCTGCCAGAATTCCCATGAATTGGAGACGACGTTAGGGTTGTCAATTATTTCATTGTGGGAAATGATTGATTAGAATTTAAGATTGGCAATTTATTCTTATCGATCAACCTACGCAATTTCCTAATAGATTTTGAGTATTTGATAACAAACTTGGTATAAAAATAAAAATACAAATATTTTCTTCTACCATCAGGTTTTGAATTTTGAACTCAAAATAAAATTGTGTAAAATTAAACCATATTTTTCAATATAATTGGAAATATATATTTAAACACTTTGCAATTTTTATCAAATCCGCTTTCTTTTCAAATAACGTGAGAATATGTCAAAGCAATATCAGTATGAATTATAAAAGTGTTCCATTTTATGTTTTGTCTTTTTCAAATTGGCAATATAAAGTTATATATATTACATAACTCTATACATTACTTTGTTTTGATAGATTTTTGTCCTCCCAAACATAAGATGCATTTACAACGACGATGTCGTTTTTGCTAGATTTAGTATTATTTATAAAATTGGATTCAAATCCTTCAATAAAGATTCGATTTTGCTCGATATTTATGCGTCCTTTCCAAACTTTAATTTGTCCTTTGAACAATTATTTTATATTTATTTTTTGGGAATAATACCCGTATCGATATAAGCCTTGGACATAGTATGGTTGTGAGAATAAGTGGGTTGAATGTACAAAGGTTAGGGATTACATAAACTCAAGTGTTACATAATACAAAGTAGGATGATCAGACAGTCATATAGTCGGATCCTCTCAAATGGCCCCGGTAGTTGAGTTGGATCTCCTTATTCGCTGGAATCGTCTCCAATTCATACGATTCGTGTTTTTGAATATATTTCGGCTTCAGATGATCGTCAGTTAAGTTGAGTTTTTTGGAAGTGTAGGTCCCTAAAGATGGAGTGTGATCGTACGTACCACAAAGGGTGTACAGTGCGCAACATCTTAGAATTAAAGCGTAACTATTGACGATTATAATTATGTCGTAGTTGAGGCCACATAAATTTATTTTGTTATTATATTACCTCAAATATCAATCATAAAGTGTTATTAATTTGAGTACGAAAGGAGATTTGATAATAAAAAATTTGGTTAATACTTAAATTCGATTTAGGTTGAGGTAAACCCGATTCGCATAGTCACCCTGACAAATCCATCACTAAGGATATTTCATCAAATTCTGTTCACATTTTAGATATACTCGTAAATCATATCCTTTTTTGACATACAAAAATTTATTAAATATTTAAAAAGAAACTGTTTGAAAAGAACTTGCATTAACTTGTATTAATATTTAAGATATATTTTGTTCTCATTTTTGTTTAATATCTTTTATATAAAATATTGTATCATCTGTTGTGAAGTTTGAGGTTTTATACATTTTATATTTCTGGTAAAATATTATAAATAATATATTTTAGGCATATTTTACGATACTTTCCAACTTTGTTCATTACAAATAAAGTACGGTGGTGGCTGGTAACTCTAGAGACAGCGTCGACGTCACAGCAGAAAATTATAAATGGTGGAAGGGAAGTGCGGATAAGAGCCACCCAGTTATGACAATGTCATGTTCGAATTGATTGTTCCCTCTTATTTCTGACATTATTCCCATCACCTCTTCAAAGAGATGTCGTTGGGCCACCAGTCAATTGGATTTCTCCGGGAAAAAAAGGCAGCTTCCAGGAGCAGCAGAGGGTGACATCTTCCCACACACACGCGCTTTTATTACACAAATTCACATTGTGTAATTGAGTCTTTCAGTACGATAAGCTAAAAATAGACAAATTTTCCGATGGTAGATTTTCTTAATATAGATCCACATGACACAAAGCTTCCAGCAAATTGCACCCTTATTTTTCATTTCAAGTATAAATTATGTAAAGTATGGATATTAGGATGAAGTACACTTATGAAAGGCTCGACAAAGGGAAATGTTTATGTTCATGCCTCTTGCCGTCGTGATCATTAAGCTTTAATATTTAATTTTTATTATTGCTTAAAGACACTTAACATTTCCAGCTCAAATGAAATCTGAGCATTTATAAGATTTTCAGGTGAAACGAATGAGTCTTATTTTCTTTATTAAGAAATCATCTTATATTCTGTTTCATAATTTATTTGAAATTAAAGATTTTTTGGAGTATTTTTATAAGACAATGATTTATGAAATAATTACATTTTCTAATTATTTATCTTGAATTATGAAACATAATGAATATTCATTATTTGAAAATTTCCCAATAAATTGAATTGATACAGAAAATTCTGATTTCTTATTTAATAAAATTGAAATTAAAAATGAGAGGAGTGGTATTTGTTAAATGAAATAACAAATTAGAAAATAAAGGATTTCAATACCTAATAATATTCAAATTTAATTTATTTTACATAAATTAATTACATTTGCCATAAAAATTATTAATTAATTTTTTATGACATTGTTTTCCGAACTTTACAATCATTCTTAATAGATGTTTTGTAATAAATGTCTGACATCAAAAATTTATTTGCGTCCAGTTTTCAATTACTAATATTGGACATAATGTCTTTAGATTAATGGATTTTATAATGAGTTGTAAAATGAAATATATTTCCGCATTTAATGATTGAAAAACTCATTAAACCTTAAAAACCATATAAAAGATAATAAATAGTCATCTTGGTGGAATGACGTCGTAAAAGCCCTTTAACTAACAGTGTCCAGTTATGGGACTATGCCTCTCCAATGTATAATCATACACAGTCGATCTATATGTGAATGTCCCATTTCATCACATTCAATTTTCCGATGACTATACCTATTACTCTTGAAATCACCCGCAGCACTCAACACAATATAAAACGAACATTGTCCATATGCTTTCTAAAAGGGGGGCTAAAAAGATGGAAAGAGATGGCTAGTGGATAGATGGGGATGGAAATAGGGGGAGAGATGGAGAGAGAAAGAGGTCGTTGTATTTTTACGATAACCAACGGCGCTCTGTCTTTATTTTAGGGGTGGATATTATGGGTTAAATGATTTTCGCTCGGTCGCCGATTGAACCATATACCCGACGGGTGGCCCCACATTTTCCCACAATTTCTCCCTCCTTGGGCCATCGCCATAATAATAAATGGGGCCAATTTATATTATTAATTGGTATCAATGGCTGTACATATATTTGGAAAAGTATTTGCAAGTGTCAATTGCAGAAATGCTTGCTAAAAATGGTTTAAAATTATGATTTTCAATTATCATTGTAGAATTTTGGAGGTGGGCAGCAGAAGAGGCTCTGGAAATTGATATTTGGGCTATTAATGGGTCGCTCTTAATCATTCCAAGTGGAGAGCATCAATCAGAATTTCCGCCGCCCAACTATAAATTAGAATTAACCTAATTTTAACTTTTGAATTAATCTTCTTGTTTATTTTTGGCAAACAACAGAACAATAAATTTTGATATTCAATTTTTAGGGGAACCGGGAAAGCGCTTTATAATTAATCAATGTTAAATTATCCATTTACAAGTTGTTAATATTGCCAGCAATTAAAGTCCATTTCGGGTGGTGGCGGTACTGCTGGGAAAAACTTGTTCAACCAAAAAATTATGCGCGCCCCATCTTTCCGTTTTTCACCAACCAGGCGCCTTCATCATCATCAACAGTTGAAAAGGAAAAGTCGACTCTCCGTGAAAAGCGCAATAATGACGAATTAACTTAATTTAACTTGGTGAAATTTATGAAAGTCACAGCAATGTTATTAATTTACGAGCCCTTAGCATTTAAATATAAATTATTCGCAAAAATTCAATTTTGACGCCCTTTCTTTGCCGCGCGCGCTCTCCGAAAAACAGTACACATTTCGGAATCAAATGAAATGGCTTTAATTAGAGGCAACTGTGCTACTGCTGCTGCTGTAGTGTGGAGCAACAGTAGACGAGCAAGGAGGAGAATCGGTGTGGAAAATGAGCAGTCGGCAGTCGGTGGGGGGCCTCCAGATGGGAAGGAGGACAGGAAAAACAACAAAATCAGCATGGCGGTGATACTTAAAAAGAAAATTACCGCACACTCTGATGATAGAATAATATATTGGCTGTGTGAAGAAAGAATGAGGCAGAGAGTTCCTAAAAGACTCAACACACTGTATACACACGGAGCACCACTTAAAGTCATTTGGCCAGTTTAACTGGCATAATTTGAGTGGTAGTTGGGAGCCGGCCTTTGACGTAGAAGCTTTTATTGAGAAGCGCAATATAAGAGGAACTGCCAGGAAGCGTTCCATGAAAATTTATACTGATATATAAAAATTTCTCATTATGATTGATGATATCAAACATAATTCCAAGTTAACATAATATAGCTTATATTGTAAAACATCTCCAATTTTCTCATATACACGGTCTGAGAAGTGAATTTATTATAATTCGTCTTGTTAAATTTTCATGCCTTCTTTAAAAGATCCCACGGCGGCAGCGATCATAAACTGGCGGCCAGCTTCCTTGCTCCGGGGGGAATAGGGAAGTGGAGGAACACACGATAAAAACACATTTCGCCATATGTTTCTATCTAAATCCCTAGGCTGCTGTCCGAATATTATTTAACATTAGCATTAACAATCAATTTCACGAAATTCCAGGCACCTCCCCGGCTTTAATTTGATGGCCACTTGGGAGTGGGAGGCTGTGTTCTTTATCCAATTTCCTAGCACGAGGTTATGCTGCAGCGACCGTTCCATCATTCCCGTGACTAGATTAGAATCTTGTCAGCCACGAGAAGGACATTAAGTTGGGAGGAAGAAAAAGGAGCGGGGCACTCATAAATAAATATTATAACGTTACGTAAGCTTAATGAGACAAATAAAATGTGAAAGTCGCAAAATATTTTTTTTGTTCCTCTACATAGAGTGTATATTGAAATCGCCCAGGGTTTTTGATGTGGTACTTTTGCGTTTTTATAAGGTCATTTCATTCCCTGACAGTTTCTTGTTACACTCCGAGCTTTACGGCATTATGAAAAATTATTCTGATGAGCTGGGGAGTTGACAGTTGTGTTTTGGCACCGTAGAGGAATAAAGAGACGAGTCCCCCGCGGCCTGAGGGTTCCCATGGAGTGCTGATGAAAAGTTTAGTTATCTGGACTGTTAAATAAATATATCAAATTGAGTGAGAAACGACATTATTTTATATGGTGACAATGATAAAGATGATCAGAATGCATAAAGGTGGAACGTGCCGCTGAGCTCACAGTGCCATAAAGAATAATTTCCAACCGAAAAAATATGCCAATCGCTCCCGCAAAACATGCAAATTTATGTCAGACACTTGAGACACTTGCTTAATTTCATTCCGTGTTGGCTGCCTTTATTTGCAAATCGACCAAACTCCCCTCATCCCCCTCCATCTCCCTCTTTAGCATCTTTTTATGTGTTTTCGCTCAGAAGCCAAAAAATATTCAAAAATTGCCGACCTGCCTCGCCCCAGTATGGCGCAAATTGAGATTTTTGTTTATTTAGAATCGGGCAGAAAGTCGGCTGCCACGTATCCGAAAACAATCATTCATGCATTATCTAGGTTTTGGCGAATAAACTTTTCATGTAACTGCACGTTTCCGTACCGAATGATGATTGCACGGGAATAAAATGGATTTTTCATGCTTTGGCAGCTCATCGATATTCGTCTTGTGGCTCTGCTGCCATGGCATGCAAACACATTGATTAGGTTTGTTTTTCATCGCAAACAAGCACACACACAAGCCGCTTTTTATACAGTACTGTGCAATTGAACTGGTATCAAATGATTACTGTAATTTTGTGTGTGGTATAAACATAAATTTGGGATTACTTTTGTCAACACATTTAGGCCCGAAAATATGAAAGCCACATTGCTTTGGAATGAAAGTTTAATAAATTTCAGGATTTATATGGATCCCTCCCAATCAATATTATTTATGCCAATTTTTATTGCGAATTGGCAAATAATATTTTAACGATAATTGTTAATATTATTTGAGATATTTCATTTATAATTTAATTATTTATTATCATAGTATAGTCTCTAAACTGTTTATTCAGGCACAGTTTACATGTACTCAAAAAAATTGCCCTGCCATACGTGTCATTTTTACATGATTTGATCTAAGGGCACAAAACTTATTAATGTAAAATTGTATTTCAATTTTCTAAAAATTAATTTTATTATATCAAAACAATTAATTTATAAGAATCGCTTTTTTAAAATAATTTCATAAAAATTTAATGAAAAAATACCAAACAAAGAAAAAAATAAAAATACCAAAATTGGAGCATCGAACGGATACAGGTTCGAATTTAATTATCATGTATTTACCAATTAAGCTATTCAAATCACTGAAGAGAATTGTTAAAACGTGATCATTATGAGAATAATTGTTTAAAATCTATATATCACATTAAAAATTCTGAGTGTATGGAGTGACTACGGTTTATTCATTATACATAAAAAGTATTCATTTATGTGAAATGTTAATATATTTAATAATATATTAAATTTTAATTCTCGTTATTAACTTGTCCAAGAATATGAAGGCTTTTCAAACGTCAATGTTCTAAATATTTTTCCCCACAAATTCCTAAACTTGGGACATTAAATAATGTTCACATTTAAAGGTCAAAATTAAAGTCCATTAATATCTCATTAAAAATATAAAACAAGAAAATGATATAAAAAAGTAATTGTTAAAAATATGATGATTCTATTTTATATTCTGACAATCATATTTTTTCCGCCTGTAAAGTCTAGTGATTAGCAACCAAGACTTCCTTCCCGGAGGTCGTGGGATCAAATCAAAGGCGGATGTTTTTCAGAGCGAAATAATTTTTCCATTTTGAGTATAGTAACATCATAGTGCTATTACCATAATTGACTACTAATACACTGAAAAAAAAAAAGTCATGAAGAGTGTAATACCCCCAGTTTCATATTGGAATGTTGTGGGAATTATTATATTATTATTAACAACATTGAAGAATAATATTCCATGCGAATTATAAGATAATATAGCTAAAATATGAATAAAGTGGGTGAATTGACTGGATCCTTTTACAACTGGTCTAGGAGCTCTTAATTGATTAATAGTACATTGAAAACATATAGTCATAAAATGTCTAAAACCCGTTGGTTGAGGTTGAGACTTCCCATGTTTTTACAGGAATTGAAGGAGAAGTTTTATGTTTTAATCTTAATTAAAAATGCAAAAAGTTATCTCTATTATTCTGTTAAAGTGAAAATAAATATAAACTAATCTTGACACTAAGATTCCATAAGATGATAAACGAATATCTAGAAGATCAAATGTATGCATACATTCGGGCGAAAGGAACTAGATTTGTTTAAATAATTTAGCTCATAGAAAGTAAACTTGGAGCACTTTCATTGTTTGTTTAGTGTTTGAGCCTTTTTGGGCGTCACTGTCTCTATGTAGAGCAATTCACATGTCGTATTATTGTAAAGTAGTTGTGCCAACAAATTCAAATTTGTTGCGAATAGAGGAGAGTGCTGCCAAATACAGAGAGCTTTGAGCCCGACACGAGTGTGTTACGAAAAGAGGGGTAGGAGAAGAGAGAGATCGATTCTGTATTTGTTTGATGGTTTTTATTTTTCGGCTGGGAGGGCTGTTATCGCTGCGGATGATGATGTGCTGCTGCTGCTCGTCTACATCATCATCGTCGACCAAATGGAATATAAATTGAAAAGTTGTCAAATCCATCACATATTGGCGTGGAAAAGTAAATTCTCAATCAAAACTCGCCATTCTTCGCCACTTTATTCGACGTCTAATTGAAGTATCTGAAAACTGGGTGCTTGCCCTTCATTCAGTGAGCGAAACTCTCAAGCTTTTCAGCCACCAAAGGCACGGCGTTATTAATGGTTCCGGCATGTGCCTGTGAAAATTGCACTATTACTTCAATAACAAGTACTATTAAATCTTGTCTATGGTAGGATTTATATACGCTTTATTGTTTATTTATTCTAAAATAGCAAAATCCTTAAGTGTTGCATTATAATTTGCAATAATGTGTTATGAGATAATGATATTTTTAACAATTTTAGGTACTAGAAATTTGCAATACAGATATCGATGTTCTTTTAAGTAAAAAATACGTAAATAGTTTCTATGCATTTTTGTTGCTTATTATTGATATTATGACAATCAATTTTGCTCTGTCAATGTTGTTATTATAGCAGAAGTGCTTTTTCTTTATTATTAAAGTGTGACATCCGTAAAGAAATTCATAAAATTTATATGGTGGTCAGTTTTGAAGGGCGTGGCTTAACTGTGTTTTGTTAGTGTTTTTTTTTTTAATTACTCATGAACTTAAGCTTTATTTTGAATTATTATTTAATAAAATTTATGAGAGAATTTACAAATCATTTTAAAACTAATTTAAAGCTAAAATGTTAAAGCATTTGGTAATATTTTTTTAAAATCCTTAAAACAAATTAACTTTACTTTGATAATATTGATTATATATTGTTTGATTTCAAATTATTTTAACCTTAAAAGTTACCGTAAAGGTCAGATGTTTTAAGAGTTTATATCTATCAATATAATAAATATCTTTTAATTGGTTCCGGTTTATGATATTGAATTTGTAAAAATAAAACATTTATTTTAGTGTAAATCAGACAAGAAATTTTAGAAAACTTTATTTTAATTTAAAATCACTGCAAAATATGTAAGATAACTACCCTAAAGTTATTCAAGTGAAGCTCATTTTTCAACAATCAACTTTATCGTTG
The DNA here is from genome assembly GCA_001014945.1 of Clogmia albipunctata. Taxonomy (NCBI): domain Eukaryota; kingdom Metazoa; phylum Arthropoda; class Insecta; order Diptera; family Psychodidae; genus Clogmia; species Clogmia albipunctata. The sequence goes on from JXOV01002734.1 coordinate 33,267, forward strand.
CCTTCAAAGCTGTTGTGTCGGGGTCTGGCTGGCTGGTTGGCTAACGACTTAACAGATTGGCCTGTTGTGCACACAGCCCTATTAACAAGAAATTACACAGAATTTGCATGTCTAGAATTTGACCTTTCCGCTTGAACTTAACCTTGGCCGATTTAAGTGAATGAGAACTAGTTGCTGGTAATGGTCCTGCCATTTGTCAAAATTAATTAAAAAGACAGACATTGTTGGCCAACATTTTCCACAATTAATTGCAAGTGTCTTGAGCATTTAAAGCGCGGCAATATTAAAACATGCAGCTGAAATCCGATGCAATGGCCTTTACGACCTCTTCTAATGGGATAATAAAATCGGGATGGAATGCATTGTGCGAATTCTTAAGGAATGCCATGAAATTTATGTTCATTCTATGACTTTTTGACTCATTTTTCAATTAATTGTTAAAAGGACTCAATGTTTTATTGCTTCAATTTTAATACTTGTTTAACTTGAAATACTCTCTGTCATTGAATTCCAAAACTATGATTATTCAGTTTTATTTGGTTTTTCTTTTATTTTCATAACATATTCCGAAAATTGATATGTTCAGTATTTGCTGTATAAACACTAAGTTTTGTTCTGTCAAAATTGTTTTCCCCCTAGCGATTAAAAGAATTCTTTAACGCACTTGTGTTATCTTAAATATTAAAGTAAAGCAAAACCATTAGGTTTATTTGAAACCGTCTTTAATAATATAGCACATGTGTTTTTTTTATTATGAACGTGCGACCTCCGTGAAAGAAGTCCTACAAATTTATATAAAAGTCACTTTCTCTGTGAATGGTGTTTGTGAGTTATTTCACAACATAACAAGATCAATTAAAATAAACTGTTTTAATTGAAATGCACATATAGGATTTCTCTGTCAAACTGAAGAGCAAGGTGATATTTTGTATGTGCCAGTTAAAGAAGATATAGCTATCTTGATCTTCCCGCGGAATTAAAGCCTTTATTCATAAATATATTAATAAGATCATTGTAACCATGCACCGGTCTCATAGTCTATGTGGTAACGCTGTCGTCTGCCTCTTCGGGGACTGATAGGATTGATTGCATCTTTTTTCAACTGGTCTAGGTGCTATTATTTGATTAATAGTACACTGAAAACATATGGTCATAAAATGTTTGAAACCCGTTGGTTGAGGTTAAGATTCCCCATGTTCCTTACAGGAATTGAAAGGGAATTTTTTTAAATCATGCATGATAAAGTATCAACAGGTGTGTGGTGGACAACCATACATTCCTCCTCGTATATCGCCCTAGCTCTTTCTTCCTAACACAATTGCTGGCACTATCGGTATATGTACACTAAAAGTTAAAAATTATTTTGATGTGTTAGGATAAAAGTCTCGTTTTTTGGTAGTATAGACACTTTTCAGGAAATTTTTCATTTAATTAATATTCCGTGCCATTTTTAGCCATTTTTAATTAAACGTTACAATTTATTTTATTATACCTGAACTTTAAAATCATTGTCTGTCATAAAATGATAATTGACGATAATTATTTTCTATTTATTTTTCTATGTATCAACACAAATGTCATAGAATATTTTTAATGGCAATGAAAATTCAATTTTGAAAGTAAAAATCACTGTTGATATGTGTATTGGGATTATAAATGTCCAAAAGTCCCGGTTTCATTTAAAATTTATCGTTTTAAATCACTTACCCCAAAAACTATCAATTTTACTCTGATACTCGTACATATTTGATAATTTCCGTTGTAAAAGTTGGTGTGTTGTTTTATATTTAGCAAATATTGTGATAAATTATTGCTTTGCAAAGTTTGGATATTGTCTAACGAGCAACTTTTATCTATCGGAACTAATAAAGGGTAATTGGAATATCGTTCATGGAAATTTTATACTGAGGATGTTCCACTTTGTATTCTGTTCTGTTTTGACTGTTGCCGCTTTTGTGATGCAATTTTAAAGCGCTTTGGCGAGAGAAGGAGCGAATATCGAATAAACGACGTTCATTAATAAATATTTAATTTGTGAAAGAGAATCTTTTAAAATGGGTCATTATGAAGGTCGCTCTTTTAATCAACGAGGCCTGGATGTTTCGCAAATTAATTATGGATGCGGCATTAAACTTTATTGATTTGAAAACTGTGGCCCAAGGCCTTGTCTGTCATTTCAGTTTTGCGGCTTGACAAATTTTGGAAATTTAATTGGGGATTAGAAATGGATTGGGATTTCATTTCTTTAATTAAAATTTGACGACCGCATTTCTGGAAATGTTTAAATGCTTATTCATCTGAAGGAATGTGGTTAATTTAAATGAATTTTAAATTCCTTTAATTGTTTTTGTATTTGTTCACATTAATTGAAATTAATTTTTGGTAAAGGGTTCTACATTATGTCGATGACATTGTGATGTTGGTAGAATTTTAAAAATGCAGTCCCGGTTTTTACATTAATTTCCTTTGAATTATTACCCTTTTTACGTGAAATTGCAATTTAAATTGTGGCACCTGCATTATTTGGGGGAAATTTAAACAGCACAACATAATCGAGATAGCTGGAAACGTTTATATTTATTGCGCATAGCACAACCCATTTTTAATTAAATTTTGACTACCTTTGAAATATGATAATATTATGGCAGTGGTCCGAATTGGCAATCGCCACACTACCCATTAAATAATTTAAAGCCGGTGTTTCCATTTGCGAGCCCGCCGTGCTAATAATGCGCTTAAATGGATGATAAATAATTGAATTTGCTAACTAGGTTTGGCCCAAAACTCTGATTTCAATTTGCGATTACCAAGCTTTGCTAATCGAAAATTGGTTTTACTCTCGAAATGGGATGAATATTTGAAAATATGATTTTACGGGACTTTTTGTTCACAGTCCAATCAACAGATTAAAAATCTTTTATTTGAAATGTTTTATCAATATTTAAATTTTATTGTTTATACAAAAAATCCTAAGGCTGGTTAAAAGTTCTGGGTTTTTGTCGAATTCTAACATCTAAAATCCATTTAAATTTAATTGATATGGAATATATTGAATATTAAATAAATGCTTTCCATTAAATAGCATTTAAATTGAGCTAAGAAATTAATATTCATTTTATTTGCTTTTAGTTTATACATCATTCCTGAAATTGAACATAATAATGCATCGCATTGTTTGATGGAAATATTTGCATTTCATTTCATGAAATTGCTTATTTAATATTTTAATACGGTTTTCGAAGAAATGTATGACATTTAAGTCTCTACTCAAATTGAAATGATATTGAAATATTTGATTTGGTATAAAATCAGAATTTAATAAAACTCTTAACGAAATTTGTACACAAATCTTAAAATAGAAATGATTGAAATACTTTTTCTTTTAATAGGAGTACATACTAATATTACAGCCTCTTTATTAATGTACAATTGTTTCTTTAAGTGAAAAATCAGTTTGGGGGTTTCATTGTAATCTCTTGGTCATCCTTAATTTAAGAAAGTACTAAAATATGATTTTTATATGGAAGTATATTATAGAGGCTACATGTTATTTATATATTCTTCTTCTTATTACGTTGGCAGTCAAATCGTCCGTCCTTTCCTTATCTTCAGTTATTCGGAACAGTTCCGCGATGCTCAGCCATTCCCTGAAATTCTTCATCCAATATCACCTTCTTCTTCCTTAACTGCGACGGTCTTCGAATTTTCCTTTCATGATTGTTTGAAGCAAAGCCGCTCAACCTTGTATAAGTTGTCCGGATTTTACGTGACGTTATCATTTTTATTGGTAAAATGAAGACTAGACATATGTTTATTGTTATCTAGATTGTACCGAATATAGCAATATTTTCTTAAAATTTTGATACTATTTGACTGAATTGTGTGAGAATTTTTGCGATTTTATTCGCATTTCGGCACAAAATAAGTGATATTCAACTTATTAGACACAACAATTATTGTCTGAAGTAGTTATAACACGTATTTAATCATTTTCAAAGTCTTTTGTTACAATATTATTGCTAATTTTCTTGTAATGTGTCCATGCTTCTATGCCATAGAAAAGAATGCTGAACACATAACTTCGTTGAAGTCTTAATCGCAGTGTAATACTTAAATCTCGCGATGTTGGGAGCTTATTCATTTTTACGAACGCGGTTCTTGTTTGTTCAATTCGACAGCGGGTCTTCAATTTATTGGTCGTGGATTCTTTCATGTAACAGCAAAGATATCGGAACTTGTCCACTCTCTGTAATTTTATTGCCTATTTGAATAGTCTCCTGGATGTATTGATAGGTTTTGCTGACTACAAGCCACCACTTAAATAAATCTGATTTGACTGGAGAGAGATATAAATACTTTAACAAAATATTTAAATTTAAAATACAGTCGGTAAAGTTTATTAGAGTGAGAAGGTAATACTCAAAACGAAATTTTCAAATTTAAATAATAAATTTTTAAACAACAATATGTAATTTTATTAAATTTTGCGTGAAAATTTTGAAATATAACCGCACGCCGTAATGAAAAGTAAACCGTTACAGAATCAATTTGCGTTAAAAATAGGCTACTTTTCGATACGGAATTACACAAATTTATATTAAACATGGTCATTTTATATTAAATCAATATTTGGGAACGATGTTAATTAACAAAACACCGAGTTTTCCAAACGATGATAAATTTTTTATTGCAAAAAGTTACGACGAGCGATTCGTCACAAAGTATTACTAACAATTTTTGAATCTAGAACAGCAAAGATCTGATGTTCTATGTAGTTTTTTTAGGTGGCTATTCTGGGAGGTCTGGAGGGGATGAATGTAGGGATTTGTTCAGTTTTCCAAAATGTGTGTTTAGAAAGGTCATCGAGATCAATATCGAAGATTTAGTTGTTTACATTCAAAAAAGTTGCTGCATTTAAATTAATTAATTTCCTCTCTTTGATAAGAGATTAATTTGAGGTCGGAGAGTTTTCTAACAATTTAAATTTTAAATTTGTAATTTTGATTAGTTTGATTATCTATTCTTCTTTTAAAAAGTATTGAGTTGAATCTTTACCGATAGATGACAAACTACTTTTAACATTGATTCTGTAGTTGCTATAGCCTATACCTATAACTATTAATTTTTTTTTAATATTATAAGAAGCGAAATAAATTGGATGATTTTTGTTGAATAAAACCTTAATTCGGCTTTTAAAGTTACTAAAGTTAAACACTCAAAAATAGTTTAGAATAAATTTTTAACAATTTAATTGTACTATTTCTACTTGAATATTTACCATTTACCATAAACGACTAATCGTATTTGATGTGATATACATTTAGAAATATGAATTAATTCATTTGTCTTTTTATTATTAGTTTCCTTACTTTAATATAACACTTTTCAGTAGAAAACTACTCAACAGAATTGCTATGGAACTAACTTGCAACAGAACTGCGTTGTAAATATGAGTTTCAAGTTATGTGAGCTAAATTCTATTGACAAAACTCTAAACAACTAAACTACTCGTAAAAGCAAATAGTTAAAACTTTTGCCCCTTGTTTCTAGTCATGCCTGCATAATTTTTTTGTTTTACATCTTTTCCCCCAGTTGAAATAATCGGTAAAATTTTAATGAAGGGAAACTTTCTAGGTGAATTAAAATAATACTTCACGAATGAATAAAAGGAATTGTTAATTTAGGACTAATCAGAATATTCGCAATTTTCACAGTCCTTCTTGAATCGGAAATGTTATGGTTTCAGATTCATGAAAATTTAAATATAATTCCTTTATCCTGGCCTTAATTACGGTATTGTCTGGGTGTTTGATTAGGAATGCAAAACAGTCAATCCACAACAAACACATGACAATTTAATTAAACCCCAGCTCTGAATCCAATTTCGGATTCATGAAACCGGTAGTTGAGTTTTGTTAATACTTTGATATATGGAAACTTATGAAACAATAATTTGCATTGATGGGTGTCATGAAGTAATAAAGAGTTGGTCTGGCCAGCTGGTGTCCAATTAGGTTTTCTGGCAACGTTTCAAGTCTCTGAGGAAGAGAGAATGAGGAAAGGGCCTGGGTTGTTGACCACACGACGAGATGGACGAGATGTTTCGTGTCGAAATGCAAATAGGATAAATGATAAATGAGTCTCCTGATTCTCGGAAGGGCAAATTAATTAAAATGTAGCTCCTTGAGCTGTATTTTAAAGTTAAACTTTCAAAAGTTCTAATTGAAAATGTCAAGAAACACTTTAAAAAATACCCTCTTGAATTCTCGCCGATTTATAATGTTAAATTGCGATTGCCATTTAGCAAGTCATTTCGGTTTCTACACCATCGCCCCCCAAAGAAAAAAAAATTATTGAATGGCACTTTTTCGCATATCGATTTAATTTTCATATTTAAAAGACGACCCTTGGGAGAGCTTTAGAATTTATTATTGTGTTCTCGTTCTGGGTTTCCTGGAAAAGCGGAACAATCCACCGCAAAGTCGATGCCCCACCTTTTTAATGTATCCTCAGCCACCCGAATGGAAAAGACAAGAGACCGACATATCTTGCCAAGGAACAGAACATGGCTTCTTGTTCTTCTGTTTTAAAATAATTCCCCAAGTCGGTGTGTGTGTGTCTGTGCGCCGAGGTACCGAGTTTTCTTTAATTGCTTTCGTTCCATCATCGATTACACTGAAATTGAAATTAAATTGTGCGACAAATACAAAAAAAATGGGAGAAGAAATAGCTATAGCCATTAAGTGGCTTAAGCTGGTAAACGTAATCGCATCCGCTCAGATACGGCAAGAAGAACGCGCTTCTATCGTTCCATCCACCAGCAGAAAAGCTCTCGTGATTTTTTGCTATTGAATTCCATTATTTTATGTATCCTCTCCAGTGTTATTAATGTACGTAAGATTGTGACGGCAACAGCTCTGCTCCATTGATTAGAATCATAATGGTTTTGTCCTTTATAAGTTAAAATTAAGATGTTCTTAAAATATTTCAATTAAATATCGAAATACTTGTATTTTCCGTTAACAAAATGATTATTAGACAAAGAATTTATTAATATTGGCTACGTGTAGAACAAATAATTAGACAAATTATTGTGAAACGTACTCTGATGCTTTGTTTTCTGAGGATTTTGCAATATCTAATAATACTAAGCGTATAATGTGGGTATAATATTGTTAATAATTTATGAGATATTAAGTATTAATTGAGAAACATCGTAAGCAATAAATAATACCACAAACGTGTTCCAATCGAATACAAAATGTATGCTTATTAGAGCTAAAGCTGATACTTAATCAACTTTCCTATAACATTTTAGTTATTATTTTAGCAAATAAGAAAATAATTATATTTTGGTGAAGGTAAATAAAAATTTTATTCTTATATATAAAAACTGTGAAACAAATTGACTCGGAACCAGCAGTTCAATTCCAAAACGATGTAGGGACCATTGTAAGGAATTTAATAATCTTTATTTTAATACGGTTTGGCTTAAATACATCTAGCCGTTTGTTAGCTACGGGGCGTACTCTTAAAAGCCTAAAAATTTGCTTTGTCAGAAAATATTATCTGTTACTATGACTTTATTGGCGGTCCTGCTATGCTCATATTATCATCCGAAATGCAATGAGCTCAGTTTCCAATAGTCATCGGTCCTTTATTCGAATTCGAAAATTTATAATACTATTTTCGAAAGTCGGTAGTACATTTAGAATTGTCTAACTACAAACCGTATCCCCGGTTATAACACTGGCCCATGGGAATATTGCATTTTTTTGTTTTTGTTTTGCAATTGTGTGTAAATTTGAGTTTCAGCTTCGTTTGCTTTATGAGATATCAAAGATAAACTGGTGTTATATTCTTCTATTTTTTACAGAATTTTGCAAATAGATCGAGTATAAATTTCATTTTCTAATATAATTCCTACAAATAACTTGTGTAGTCTTAACCTCAAACAACGGGTTTAGACTTTTCATGACTATTTGTTTTCATTGTGTTATTAGTCCAAGAATCGAGCCGATGGCTTTCGAGGAGGCATTCGAATGCGTTATCACTTCGGCTTTGAAGCGGAATACATATAGATAGTATACATCAATTTTTGTTTAAAAAAATATAATCTTCCCAATTCCCTTTTCTTAAACATTCAAATACAAATTTTGTAATTATTTGGTTAATTTGCTTGTATTTTTAAAACACATTGAATTAATTTTACATGACGCAATAGAACCTAATCATTTGATCAGTAGTGTAAATGTGTGAAGTTTATTATAGAATTATGCTGCGTCTGTGGGGCCAAAATGACTGTGATTGGATTATTATGATTGATTGTTCCTTGAGTCCATTTTCATTACTGTGAGACCGGACTGGAATTTCTTTTTATTTTTCCCATCATTCCTCATTTATTTGGTGTTGTTTCTGGAGAAATCGGTTGTGATTAGAAATTTATGATATTCAGCATATTTTGCAGCGTTGGACATCTTTCCGCTGAGTAATTATTTAAACATATTAACGTTATTAATGGGAAAAGGAGGAAAAAATACTAATAATAATGATTTAGACGAGTGATTGAATAGCATTAATAAGAAGATTTCCCCTCTAGAAATTAATATTCTTTGACATTTCGCCCAAGTCTTGGCGTAATAACAAGTTCCTTGGAATCACGGAAGCAATGCCCCCTCAAGGAAAATACTTCCTTTATTGGCACATTGAAGGACATTGCGGGAGGATGGGTGGCAGGCACCCAGAGAAGGATATTGAAAATTAAATTGGTTTAATGATGATTAATATTCGCAAAAAACGAATATTCAGACGAACCTAATTTTCATATAAATCGACTCGGAGGCTTTAAAGTTTCACACATTTTTTGTGCGCTCTCTCTGCCTTCACTCCAGCCACATAAATGTCTGATGGTCCATAACCGAAAATCCGAAAATTGTTGTTGCCAGTTTTTACACGACAATAAATTTCAACCTAACTTTGCGAAAACTATTCCACTAGATTCACAACTGGGTCACCGTTACTGTATGTTTATTCCACAAACAGATTACTTTTGTTGTCGACTTTCTCCTCTAGTTTGTCCCAAGTTATTGAACGCTGGACCGCATCAAAATATCTGATGCACAGTGGTTCTTTTGTTTAATACATTGTCAAGGAACATAAACTAATTACAATTGATTGTAAGTGAAAAATAGTTTATATAAAATTTATTGAATAAGATTTATAATATATAGTACAAAATGTAAAAAGTCGTAGCTATTATTGTCTATCGAAATTTCTGGCCTAAATATTTTTATCAAAAATGTCGAGATTATGACGATTTAAGTAGAGAGCATCAGGATTAAAAATATTAAAGTCTGGTCGAATGCATATTTTAGCACTGCACACTAAAGCAGTATAGGTTTGATGAAAATCGGTATATTTTGTCAGGAACTTGGTTAACAATACAAATAAGTCTCTTCTCGTACGTTAAGAGTTCTAAGCTATTATTGTCTATTAAATTTTTGGCTATATCTGGATAATATTATCGATAATATCGAGATTACTTTCTAGATAATAATGCTTTAAAGAGAAGTCGTTAGGATTACAGTCTTATTAAGCACTTTTTAACACTGCACACTAAAGAAGTATAGGTTTGAGTAAAGTCGGTAGGTTTTGTAAGGGGCTTTTTAAGCAATTTAAATTAGTTGCTTTGTTGTTTAAAGATGATTTATCCTTGAATTTGAAGCACATCAAATTTTAAGTTAATTTAAGTTAATTTAACCGCTTCTCAGAACTACACACTAGAGCAGTATAGATCAATACAATTCCATTAACTTGAAACTACCGATTTTTGTTTATGTAGATAAATTTGATTTTTGATCACATTTAAACTAAGCTGATAAAATATTTAAATGAAGTTCTTTTGAAATCTTGGATAAATTGATTTTAAAAATTTCAATTTTAAATTACAAATTCATATAAAAACCGCAATTTTGAATTCTCTTAGTCTTACTGGTTTAAATTTCGATCTGGGATTAAATTTTATACTAAATTGTATAAGGCATTATGATGATTATTTATATATACTTGTTCCCAAAAGGAGAATAATAAAAATCAATCATTCGCTTGAATTCATGATTGTTATGGGAATTTCATTCACATTTTATATGTGGCCTTTGATACCCACTTTTTTTTTAATACAATGGTATTGAAATACAAAACATCGGGAAATGGGTATTAAATTATCAATTTAAATTGGAAAACAGGAATAGATTTATATTAAAACGAAATACAAATCAAATGGATAAAAGGATAATAGAATTAATTCGAAATCGTTTTGTATTGGGAATTGTTGAAATTTATTAAGGTTCTTAATTAAATATTTATTTCAATACAGCAGCTTAACATTTTATTCGTAAAAAAATTAAGATATTTTGTTTTAAAGAAAATTATAGTCTAATATTAGTTTGATTTAATTAGTTATTATATAAGAAGTTGATTCAAGATTTCAAAAGTTCGATTATGAAAATTAATTATCAAATTTTCAAATAATTGCCCATTGTGCCCCATTTATTTTGAAAGACGAAGGACTGACGATAATAGTAAAAGTTGAACAAATTTGGAAAAATCCCATGGAGTGAATCGAATTTATTGCCTTTATTGGTGTCTGCACTCTTGATAAGGGAATTTTAATCAAATTAATTACCCAAATCAAAACGATAGGGCGGTTTAGACAGGGGGTAGGAGGTGTGGATAAGCGTGTGGGGCCCAAGGCATTATCTTTGGGAATAACCGAAATTAATAGGAATTAATAGCCCAAGGCCATTCAATTTCATCATCATCATTTTTGCAAAGGGGACAGAAAAAAAGTTTGTGCCCCATTAAACGATTAATTCTCGATAAAAACAGTTGTGTGGTGAATTGAATTTAATTTGGCACTAATATTTTGCAATTTGGCGGGAATTAAAGGCACTGATTGAATTTATACACTCATTTGTAATGGAAATTAACTGGCTCAGGGATCCTCAAATCGATGCAAATTGACGATAATCCCAGCGGCGGATAATTGGTAGTTTTTGTGGGAGTGCTCTTCTCTCTTTTTGCCCATCCCTCTGTCTGCTCTGATTTGGGACAGTCAGAGTTGGGAAATGGGGTGGGTGCGGAGAAAGGGAGGTTGGATCTAAATGAATAAATTTAATGGCGACTGGTGACGGGCAGATATGAAACACTAAATACCATTCCAATTTTCCTCCAATAAATCAGATCTGTGTCATTGAATTTATTTAATTTTCCCGTCGTAATCAAATTTTCCAGCTAAATTCATAGTGCAAATTTCCATTAAAATGGAGTCCTTGGTGTGAAAAGTCAACTGCAGCAGTGATAACAACAGCAAAAGATAAAAAGGGAGAAAAAACACACACAGTGAAAATAGGAGAATGGAAACCAATCAAATCACCATACAAATAAATGCAAGTAATAATGGTGGAATAAAATTGGAATTGTGATAACGTTCCACGGGTTTCCGTTTTGTGCTGAAATGCCAAATGATTTATATTGTACGGGAGCAATGAAATAAATTTTGTGGTCACCATTCTAATTGTTTGGTGGGTTCGAGTGAGTGTGTGTGTGCTTTTGGTGAGGCATCATGGCTTTAACATTACTACAGCTCCATTGGACGGGTGGGGCATGCAAAGGCCGAATGCAAATATGGGTCCTGTAGACGTGTGCAAATAAAATATTTAAATAAATGTTTGTGCTATGTGTGGTGTGTGGCAATAAAAGAAAAACGAGAGCGGATATAATAAAGCGATAAAAGAGCGAGTGAAAACATGGCAAAATTTTTGTCCAGTTGGAATTCGACGGATTTAAACCATAAAATATTTAAAGACGCCAATCAAACCGGCACAACAACATCGGCCACGGTCAGAACAACAGTCGGATACCTGAGCCGGAATGTGACGGCTACCACGACAACGGCAGCATCAGTTGTGACGGCCGCCGGCAGAAACCACCAGGCGCGTCCACCGCCGATACCAACCGTGAAGCCGCCCCCATTCCTGGCCTCGTCCACCGTCTCCTCCCTCCTTGTTTACCACAACAAGACCAACACCACCACCACCTCTTCCTCCCCATTCCCCTCCATCACCAACGACACCGGGACTAGCTTCAATAGCAGCAGTTCGGGCTTTAGGAATAGCACAAATCAAAGCAATTCGTCGCTGTCGAATTTGCGAATCGGATCCGCCAATTTGACAAATTCCTTGAATGGCAATCTAACCAATTTAGTTTATTACAACGGTGATAGTGTTCTACTAGATGATAATGCAGTGTTGCGTGATAACCGGAGTATCGGCGGGGATAAGGAGGCGGAGGAGGCCGCCGCCTTCGACACCGGCAATAATTTCATGCTGCTGCTCGACGAATTTAGCGAATATTTTTACAACTACAACGGCACGCCCGGCATTCCCGGCCAATCCAATTCCAACAATTTCACCAGCAGTTACGACTTCCCAGCCAACTGTTCCCTGTACAATTCCACGTGCGGAGTCGTTAGTGAAGGTAGGTAGTGAAAGGAAAGCCCTTCTCTTCCTTCGTCATCACTCCAAGTATTTACTTTTAATCTGTGCTGGGCAAATTTGCGAAACGCTCTCTCTCAGCGCTTTCTCCGCTTTTACTACTTATTCTTATCCACCTCCACCTCGTCTTTGAACAAAAAAAGGAAAATGTAAACATGCGTAAAATCATAATTAAATTTGCGTAAACATTATTAGAAATATGCATATGCCAATTCCGTTCTTCGGTTGGAAATTTTCATTAACCAAGAATGCCAAAGTTTGGATAATTTCGTTATTCTGTTATTACAAATTTCATTTATTATGTGGTAACCGAAATTCCTCTGAAGTCGTTTCCAAGTTCCTTTTTGTGGAGTTTGGTTTTTCGTTTCACTTTTTGCCAAGTAATGTTTTCTTCGTAATTGAAGATCGGTTTTAATTTTGATTTGAATAAGCACTTTTTAAGGCTTTCTTAAACCTGAAATCAGAAATTCAATTACGAAATGATTTAAAAAGACTTTCCTTAAAGTAAGATGATACGGGTATGCTCGTAGGTGTTTCATTTAAATTTTTGAAGAAATATTTACTTAAGTATCTATTTGCTTTTCGCCTGTCTTTAAAAAGCCGATAGCATTGAATAAATTTTATGAAGGAAATATAACTGTAGGAGATACGAGTATAAGGAATATGAAAAAATCGAAAATTGTTGGTGCTACTTGTATTATTAATTATTTCTATGAAAAAATAAATTATTTATTTTAACTTGTAATGACTCTGTTTAAGAGAACATATTATATGCGATGCATTAAACGAGTACAATAAAAAAAATCAATGACCTATGTTAAAGTAACTAAGAACAACTTCATTTAATTTGAGTTACAAACATATTCGAAATACTTCTTAATAATGATACAGTTTGTTTTACTAAAAGTTCTTGTACTTAATTATCGTCTAATAACGATAATCACATACAAGATTTTGTGGTATTAATGTTATTACAACCTCTATAAATATAATTAAGATTAATATTAAAGAATTTTTAATTAGATTTAAACTGTTAATTTTTATGTAGTTTACCAACATCCCTCCCATTAAAATAAATTACATAAAATATATTATTTGATTGTCGTTAATCTAATTCAAATATTTAAATTGTAAAATTTTGCACGGGAAAATATTGATTGAACTTGTCTATAGTGACAGTAAATTTAAGAAGTTTTAAAATCTATAAAACAGCATTTATTTTCTTTTTTGCACTCCCGTATTGAAATATACGCTTTTCGATATCCATTTGAGTTTCGCAATGTTTCACTTTATGGTACTCAGTGAAAATTTTGAATTTATATTTCGCTCGTGAAAAAAATGTCATAAACTATCCAACAAATTGGTCTCAAAGTCAAAATTTGATCGCCTTTGTTGCTCTTAAACTACACAATATATTGGTCTCGGCTATGCCATAGGACCGTGATTAAGTTTCAAATTAATTAACGTTTCCTGTTTTAGATTTTTAATATTTACCGTTTCAACAGCCATCTGCATATATTTGGCTATTTTTGGCACATTACGTAGATATCAGAGATAAATCTGCTTAACTGTAATGTTAGTAAATTATAGTAATATCTTTATATTGCTTGAAATGGAAATTTATTTGACATAAATTAAAGTAAACAAATGTTCCATGTCCCAATAAAATAGGCATTTGCCTTATGACCAAGTAGTTAAGAGGAATTCCAACCGTTAACGGTCACTTTGCGAGTAAAGATTTCACTTTAAACATTTGTGAAACATGTCAATTTTTAAATTTTCCGTGTAAATAATAAAATTTAATGTGAAGGGAAATTTGGGAAATAATGGGATTCAATTTTCTGAAAGTCATAATAATCTAGAGTAATTTTCTCAAATTCCTAGAAAATTTAAGCAGTACTCGTACAATGTTAAAGTTGAGCTTGCACAGATTTAATGAAATTTAATACAATTTATATACATTGATTTAAATTAGATTTATGTTTTCTAGCTTTTACCTAATTTTTTGAATGGTGGATAAGGGAGCTGAATAAATTTGCCCATCACAGATGTGTTGTATCACGTTGATCTGACCGCATCTAATTACTCTCTGTTGTTTCTTCTTCTCTCTGTTTCATTGCAGTTAATTACAACTATTGGGCACTAATTTTGATACTGTTTCCATTCTTTACGTTGTTCGGAAATGTGCTCGTTATATTGTCTGTGTGCCGGGAACGGACATTACAAACCGTAACCAATTACTTTATCGTTTCGCTGGCGATCGCTGATTTATTGGTGGCCGTCGTTGTTATGCCCTTCGGAGTTTATATTTTGGTAAGTTCTATTTTTTCTCTACCTACACAACCCCCCTGAATTTTTCCCATTGAATTTTTTCCCATTCATAGAGGCTATGCTAATATTGATGACCGCCCATTGATACAGTATTTTATTTATTACGGGGTATCGCCCACCGAATGGCACTTGATTTAGTAGTATAATAGTAGTATCCAAAAAAGAACCCGTCCGACTAATTGATTTGCCATTCGCAGTTTCCGAAAAAAGTTGTACCGTGATAAATTAATTATGACTCTTTGAAGCGCGACGTGACTTAATTTCGAGATTGTTGTACCGAAAAATAATGAATTTTAAGTTGGGGGAAAAAGTCCTCTCTCGCGAGGGTGAAATAAAAATCAATGTTCCGCTTAGACTCTCATTTTGGCTAATTACCACAGCCACATTCTTGTACCAAAGAAGCGGTTGGATGTAATCATAAATATTTTTAGACGACACAATTATTAATTGAATTTCAGCAGTAATCGTTTACAATCTATATTAATAGATTATAATGACCTGGCCAGACCTATCCCCCCCCCTCTGCACAATACAATGGCTCACAGTGTTTAATTTGATATAAAGCTCATTACTTGTGGTGGCTTCAAATTATTGTTACGATTATTACATCTATGTTTAAGTCGATTAATCGGACCCTTTTGAATATTGTATGACCCAAATTTTACTAAATGGCATATCATTATTAATACGGCACTCATCTGCCGCTCGCTCTCTGTGTGTTCTCGGGCCCTGTTCAAAGAAGTCCCCAGATGCGATCTTTTCGGTTTCGGGTTTCATAATTCCGCATTGGAGGAGATAATAATGATGGTATTCCATCCCAAGGCGACAGTGTATATTTGTAGCGAAACAGGGGGCCACCAGTATTTGATGTGCGTATCAATATTAAATGTGTGTACACATATAACTGAAATCAAAACAAATTTAGACTGTCTCAAGTTTCCCAAGGAAAGGAACAACAACTTTATGTCATCTCTAGGATGAATATATTTAGTTTCATAATAACACAGTTTGTTTAACCAGAGCGGGAACAGTTTCCTTATTTACGAGTACTATGAATAAAATTTGTATTAAAAATAGATTTTCAAATTCTTAAATTATATTTATTTACATATAGAATCATTATTATTTTTAGAAACATGTTAAATTTTGTTAACGGTATAAACGCAAATTAAACTTGAATAATTACTTTTAATATTGAAAATAATAAAACCAATAAAATTATGCTCGTGCCAGGAAATTGGGAAAATACCTGATTATTCGTTTACCATTATTAGGTTATTTATTTTAAATTTTGGTACATTTCCATTCATTTCTTGCTTTCCTGAACAAACAGATGATTAAGCAAATCTATGGATATATGAGTAATTATCAACATCATTAATCGTTTTCAGAATTTGCACGTGGCTTTCACTCCTTGCCATTTTATAACATCTTAGCTGTAATTGAATTTTTAATCATTTATTTAAATAAAACACGAGATTGGTTATAACGTATTATATTTTGAAGATTATTAAAGGTCCGCCAAAGGATGAGTAATTTCGTTTAAATACATTGGGGCTAAAATCCAAGAAAATACTAAATCCATTTGATTAGGTGTTCGAGTATAAATATTTCCAGTCGTGCAGAGGTAGTTTTGAAGCAATTGACTTTCCAAATACAAAATTGATTTGATATTTGCAATTGAATTTTTTAAAGACTGTTATGATAAGACCTTTAAAATTTGTCCGAAACTAACTGAAAAGTTATAGTTAATGACGGTTTTTTTTGTACTTTATTGAACTTCATTTTGATTTAAAAAATATTAAAAAATATGCCAAAACAGATTATTATTAATTTGGTTTAATAAAATTTCTATTACTCTAAAAATGTTTCAAAATACTTTTGAAGTTTTTAGTCTAATATTTTTTTATAAGAGGTTAGAGATAATTAAGAAAAAATGTGCTGAATTTAATTTATAATCCGCAAATAACTGGTTATTCACACTAATTATTCATACTACTAACACTAAACCCATTCTGTAAATTTGCCAGACCTGTACTGCCCTAGTATGTCGTGCTAAGTGGCGAGTTTAATAAACACTTTTATTCTTTTCGCTCCAAATGTTCCTCAGATTATCACTTTATCGATAGCAATGAGTTAGTTAGGTTCAGAAATAGAGTTTGGCATGGAGAGCTAAGGCGAATTACGTAGAGTGACGTATGGCACCATACAGCTAATGACACGTTTTCCTGCACTGAGACAATTATCTTATTCATATTTTTAAAATGTAAATAAGAGATATAATCCTAGAGCGGGTTCTTAGCCCACTACCTAATAACCAATTTTGAATTTACTTTATGATTCTTTAGCTTACTTATGAATATTGGTTAATAAAATAAACGAACAATGTTGAAAAGGATCTGTATAGGTCATATATGAAACTTGACTATCATGTCAAATCAAATCCCGGGCGAATATTTTTCTAGCGCGAAAAAGTTTCCATTTGTGTATACTAATAACTTTGCGAAATTATATTCCTAGCGAATTATAAATAATTAATGGCTCAAAAACATAAATAAAATGGGCGGATTGGCTGGATCAGTTCACAACTGATCTAGGTTCTATTAATTGACTACTAATACACTGAAAACAAACAGTCACGTAATATCTATCACCCGATGGTTGAGGTTGAGACTACCCCTAGTTCCGGAATAGAATGTCGTGGGAAAAGTTTTTTTTAAGTTTATGATAGTTCGAAAGGACACCGAACATAAAATCAAAGGAATAGAGAATATATTGTAACGAATGTGTATGATATATGAAGTAAAATGTATGAATATGAATATGAAAAGGAACAAATATGAACAATTATCTCTTTATCATCTTTATTAATTAAAAAAAAAGTTTGGTAAATTTTTAAAGTTATTGTGTTAACAAATACATAAAGTCTTGTAAAAACCACGGTTGACTTTTTTAAACCATTTGCCACGCTCGTGTTTTCCAATTACTCTAGTGTTTAATGGTGCTTTACTTATCGACCCAGTTGGGTAAATAACTATTACATCAAGGACATTTTGGTAGTAAATTAAATTTCGTTGTCAATGAAAGGATAACAGATATTACTTTTTGATTAGTTCTTTGTGCACAGACTGTCCTTGGACCAATTGGCCTTTATTTGAATGAATTATGGCAGTTTTTGATGTGGAACAAGTTTGAAACTAATCTCCAATAAACATAAAATGGAACATCTACGCCTAGTTATGATTTTGTTACGGGCGGTGATTATCATTGTCTCTCTCCCCGGTGTCTTTTTTTCCAAATGAAAATTAATGCTCAGAAATTATAATTCCGCCATTGTTTGAGCCATAAAACCGCATATATACTACATTTATAAAACAAGCCAAGCCGAACAAACGCAAAAGTACCGCATTTTATTGCCAACACAGAATTAAAAGGATGATTAGAAATTCAAATAAATCATAAGGTATAATAAATATGTATGTGCTTTCGGTGGCGTGGTTGGTTACATCCAGCAGCTCAAGCCAAGAGGAGCAATGGCAGAGAGTGAATGAGTGAGTGAGAGAGAGGGAGCTCTAGAACAAGTATCTGGAAGTAGTCTGAGGATTTATGGGTGCGTTTTATTTGTATGGTCTTTGGCGAAATGGGACGTGGTGAAAGTTAATTCGGCTTGCGCCATACTTCTTTATTGTCAACGCAGAAGGCAGGCATGGAAATTAATCATGGAATCGGATTTGCAATGTGCTCCACTGTAGACAAACTACTTTAATAACTCCTTATCCACCCCAGTTACGGAACACCAGCCAGAACAATTATAACCTAGGCAATTCATTCGGAATTGAGAAACTTTTCTCTTTCTCTAGCTCTCTCGCCACTTTCAAGCCAATTATAAAGCAACTCGGAATCGCACTGAATTTTAATTATATAACTCAAATATTAAATTAACTGTTTTACTATGAATTAAAATGATAACTGAGTTTCAAGGTGATCCAATTTCCGGAATGTATTTCCCCAATGTGCAATTTACTGTGAAGGAAACACAGAACGGGAATAATTGTTAGGTAATTGTACGGATTTTTCATGATTTATCATGCTTTTATTCCTTGACAAGTGCTTAAATCATTTGTGGTTTTAGAAAATTTTCTTTATTTATTATAGTCATTTTAATAATAATTACATTTGTGTAAAAAAGTGAGCAGGTAATTAAATACATAATTTTTGGAAAAGAAGTATTAGCTAAATTATTTTTTTCTCTGGATTTTCACAAAAATCCCTATTTTAGAAATATTTTTTAGTTCTTTTTATAAATGTTATCACAAAATATGTTTTTTGTTTTTATATGGTACGTTATATAATTAGAAAGACTTTGAATTGAATTTTTTTATTATAATATACAGTATCGGAGCAAAAGAGAAATGAGAAAGATATTAAAGATGGTCACTTGGATAATGATCACTGTAGCAGAAAGATGTCATTCATTGAGTTCGCATATTTCTGCATCAAATTATATTTTATCAATTATATAATAAATGATATATCCTTAAAGCATTTGTTCATGGTTTGAATAGCTCGAAAGTAGGTCATAACTCAAAACTAACTGCGCATATAAATAATAATAATCTCCTTCTCTCCTCTCGTCCAGATCTATACTACCCTCGTGAGCGGTGGTGACTGGCGGGTCTAATAAGCACTTTTATCTTATCCCAACAGAATCCTTAGTACTTAGTACTTTTAATGGTTTCATTACATTACAATATTCGATAGCAACAAGTTAATTAGGCCAAACATAGTATTAGGCACGAAGAACTAGGGCGATATACGAGGAGGGTCGTATGACTTTCCAACATACCTCTAGTAAAATGTTATCGTACATTATAACAATTATCATATTAATATAAATGTACCACCAAAACTCGATACGAAAAGTTTCCACCAATGGGAGAATGAAGGAGACAGGCCAGGAAGGGATTTTGATAATCGACGTCGTAAGACGAATCGATAATAGAGGAACTTCTTGTATGTTTGTGAGGTATTGGCCCCGAGTGGCTCAACGCTCAACCCAACATAACATAACAACATATATATGTATATGCGTAGCGGGCTCTTCAACAGTTGGACGACCGTATTGGTGATATGATGTTGGAGTGGGAGCCTGTAGAGGGTCTTGCGAGTCCCTGGTGGTTGGCTTTTGTCTCTTAAAATGGTATTATTTCTGCACCACAAAGTATAGTATATAATAATTAACTTTTTAAACCAAGAAACTTTCTAACGATGATATTCAGAAAATCCGAATTCGGGCAAAAGATCGAACACTATCATATATTATTTAAGGCTTGAATATATTCTTGACAAGATGCATCAAAATTATTAAAAATTTACACAGAAAATATTTGTATTCGATTAACAAGAAAGTTCACAAGTTAAATATTTATTTAATGAAAATAATTTGTTTTATAAGAAATTTATTGTGTCAAATTTTTATTATAGGGATGTTTTACATTTAGACACCGATAATTAGAAGTTTCTTTGGGAAAGTTTTAAATATATAGTAATTTCATTAACAAAATTCAAAATAATTTCCATGGTTAAAGAATTTAAATTAATCACATTCAGTGTCAGTATTAAGTCTCTTTCTTGAAGTTATTACTTATTTATTGCATTTCTTGTAAGATTAACATTTCAAAATTGATTAAGAAATTGTGTTCTTCTTAAACTAACAAGCACTTAATTTTCTTGCCATGTCTGTTAATGTTTGATTTGACACCTGAGTGAGACATCATATCAAACAATTTCCGTTCGTTTAATTAGGGCGAGAAATGCAATTGGTGAATATGCAAAATGGTGCTTGGAGCATCAACCAGCGAACGGTGACAGTCGTCAAAATGCTGGGTCGTTGCCGTTGCGAGTCGTAGACAAGGAGAATTGAGAGGAGAGAGATGCAAAATTTGAATAATTCTATTGAGTTATTTCGCTGGAGATGCAGCGATGTGACATAATGGATGTGGATTTAATTATAAAGTGGATTTCGGGCTAATGCCATTACCAGTATTTTCCATGCACAGCATACATGCAGGAAAATGGCATCCGCCCTGAAACCAGCAATCGTGATGTTTCCATTTTCTCAGCTCCGAGGCGCGCGCTAGGGTTAATCGCGCACTCTTGCCGGGGGTTTCGCTCACAAAGACCAGATTGTAATTTAATCGGAAATCCGCTTTCTGGAGATTAAAACCGGTCTGTTTGGATAAATTAACTTTTGGCACCGCAGCTATACCCGCCCAGACTTTGCAGTTTATTACCCATTGACGCTGCAAATAAAAATATGTCAGCGCAAATTGAGAAAATCTTTGTAAATAGTCTAGTAATTGAATTCGATTATAGGGAATTCTCTGCGATTGAAGATTGTTTGAAAACAGTTTGAGTTCGACGAAAATATTTTTTCTGAATATAATTTCTGTGAATAATTAATGGAAATATTTTCAGTTCGTTCCAATTAATAATTATTCTAAGAAAATTTAATCCACTAATTTTCCTTATGAAAAGGAAAACATCATAAAAATAAATTGGTATTTGACTCAAAACCACTCAACTAAAAAAAGTTGATATTGATTATTATTACTTATGAAACGTCATCTTCATCGCTGTCAAACTTGTTTTTTTTTGTAGTGAGTATGAATCAAGAAAATTACTTTTAATTTGATTATAAATGAATTTTACAATGAATAAGTAGGTGAAATAAGTATGTACGACAACAATATTTGTCGGTTGAAATCCTTTTTTTAAGATATATAGGTGGAATAGCTAAAATGAGACTACAATTATTTACAATTGATTAATAAACACGCATTTTCAGATATAATTCATCTGAACTATTAGCTGAAATTTGTCCTATTTAAAATCACTCACGCGAATCGAACAGAGGACTGTACGGATGTGTATTGTTATATAGATATTATCTTGTATCGAATTTATCTCTATTTCTCTAAAATTTCAATCCTATTTTATTAGAATCGGGCGACAGAATTTTTGCGATTATTTTCGAACAGTACAAAGAGTATAAATCATTTTAACACACAATAATATTGTCTTAGATATTTTATACAATTCTGTTGAAAAATGCTTACAATTTAGTAGACAATGCTTCCTCTAGAAATTGTTTGATAGTCGTACAGTGTTGAAAAAGTATAATTCAATACCCGCAGACAATTACAAATCGTGTAAATACACAAAATTAGTACTTTGTACCAAAATTCAACTACCAAAAATTATAATTTTTTTATCTTAGTAGCTTAGAATGAAAATATATTTTGACATTTGTCATGCCTCTACAATAAAGTAGACTTTGACTTATTTATCAATTTAATTTTTTCTCATCAAATGACAAAAAAAATTGTTTTTAATGTTGGTTCTGGCTTCTAAATGTGGTTTAAATGATGCGTGCTATTTCAGTAATATCAGTGATACAGTGCTTAGTGCTCTATATCCGTCATATATTGAAAAATTGAAACCTAAATTTCTATTCACTTGATAACTTCTTCCCTTAGTTATATGTGTTTAAGCCTTAATTTAGTACTGGATTGTCTTCTTATTCTTAACTTCATAATTCGCGGAAAAATAGCTAATATATATTAAAATTGTATAAAATATTGTAAAAAACTGGTTGGAAAAACACATAATTAAACACTCGTATCTATTAGAAAACTCATTCCATACGTTTTCTAGAATTCTACTCGAGTTTAATTATGGTTCATTTTTCCTACACGTTGTTTAAATAACTATTTTACACCTACTTTCTTACTTTTAAAGTAATTTCTTCAGAAATTAAAAGTAATTTTCTTGCATCAAAACCAATAAAAAGTTTGACAGCGGTGGTGATGATGTTTCATCATCTTTCAGTTTGAATATACGCACAACTTTATTGTTAATCAGCCTTGATTTGACTATATCTATCACAATTAAAAACAAATCGTAATTTATTCTTGAATTAATGAACATATATTTATGTTTTTGAATTAATTTTATTTTCCGAAAATATTCCGAAAAAACGAGTTTTAAAAGAAACTCAATAAACATGTACTCATGTTTATAATCCTTTTAAAACTGAAAAAAAATCATATTAAGAGCAATATTTAATTAACGAAATTGAGTTGAAAGAATTTGTTATTCGGAAGAAATGTCACTCGAAGAACTTTCTTTTAAATAATGAAAATTCTTTTAAATAAAATAGGTTTGGAATAAAGTTCTTTCGAGGAATTTTACTTCCAAAGAAATTGACTGTTTCAATTGAATTCGTATCCGAGAATTTGGATAAAGAGTCGTAAATCTCCGATTCTCAATACTTTTCTCGGTGAAATTCCAAAGCCATATTTAATCCTGAAAATTTAACAATAATCTTTCAATATAAATTCCTTGCTGTTTGTTTGGACTAGGATCGCCTTTCGTCCTTCCTTCCTTTTTACCATTTTTCTTCCTGGTGGCCCACGGACCCCCCTTTCCAATTGTGTTTGGGTGTGCGGTGACATGGAGTAAAATATCCATCCGAACGGGATTAAAAGTATAAAGTTTTAAATGGATTTTTATCGCTAATCTTGCTTCATCATCATGGGGCAGAAAGCTAAAAGAGGAATAATAATAAAATCGGAAAAGAAAAGAAAGAAGGAACAAGTTTAGTACTTTTCGCAGAGTTACCGATCCTCGTCTCGCCTTCTGTTGTGCCATTAGTGTGAATATTTGTGTGTGTGTCTGCCTGCCTGCCTGCGTTTCCTTTTGGCACATAAATTTTTAGACACGAGATGAATAAAGGCAACAAAGCAGAAGTTGATAAGGAGCAAAGAATTTCCATTTTTCCTTTCGATTCCAATTCAATTCAATCTAATTTTTATTTATATATCCCTATAAAAATACATAAAGTGTGAGTGATTTTAAGCGGCGACGTTACTCTGGCCTTGCCATTTCTAACGTACCATTAAATCCATATACTTACATATAAAAATTTGTATTGGCAAAATCCAGGGGCACATTTATCAATTCAATTCCAATTTATCTATTTTATGTTGGATATAAATAAATAAAATTGGAAATGATTTCTTCTTCAGTCCGTGTGTTTATTTTTTCGGGAGGAGCCAGCAAATGGAGAAACTTTCACACTTTTATTATTTTTTTTCGTATATCTGTCTTAGCAAATGGATGTGACAGTCCAATGGGAATTGGATAAAGTTTATTATATCACTGAACCTGTCCTCACCGGAGACAATAGGTCAAAATTAGCAAATATAGCATTGTTGAATCGGAAGATTAGACAAATTGTCAACAAAAGTTCTTTCACTTTTCCTCGTGACTCTTCTTCAACTTATTATTTATTTTTGCCATTTACTCCATGTTGCTCTGGCAAAGAGAGATACGAAAATATTATTAGCACTTGTTATCCTTGCTTATTACCCTTGGTCTGGTCAACAATTTTTGTGTTGTTACGATAACAAGTTTTTGTCAACTTTCCACAGTTTTTCCATTCTTTCTCTCGTCATCTTTCGTTCTCTCTCTCCGTCTCTAAATCTCGTTTATTGGCCACAACATGACCATCATCATCAGTCAAGTTTATCAACTGGTACATAAGGCGAAAGGCGACCAAAAGAGAGTTCTTTACATCAAACAGTAATAAGGACAGAGGGTATTAATTTTCCGTTCCATTTATTGAAGTCTGTCCAATGTTTGTGGACCTAAAGCACTGCTGGCTGATGCTGTTCAGGTTGGTCGAGTTGTAAATAAATATATAGAACAACAGAACAACAACGCAAGGGGAGACACAGGACAAGGCAAGAAAAAAGAAATTGAACCAATGTTTGCTAGACAGACATAAATATTTTGCAAATAAAATTCAGTATGCTCAAGAGAGAGGTGGACTTAGGCTTGCCACATTTATTTGAAAGAGTTTGGGATTTTTTCCTTTAAGATAAGAAACAATTTTTAATTACGTGTTTTTGTTAATGAACAGACACCCTCTGTAAAAAGGGTATAATTTATAACGGATAAATAAATACGAGTACATTATAAGAGTAATAATGTATTTTAATAAATGACCCGAATTCCAGCCCCTGTGATACCCCTAACCTGACGAGTATTCTCCAATACAGTAAAAAATTATCATTTGAATTTAAATAAAGTTTTGTAGAAGAAAATCCTTTTTCACAATTTTGATATAAAAAGTAATTGTTTTCATTAATTTATGCTTCAATAAAAAGTGAAACTTTTCTAAATGAAACATAATAATCATCACGGCTTGAAAAACTGAATGAATGCGGGCATGAAAAATGTACTATAGAAATGAAAAGATACAACTTCATTCACAAATACATCTTATCATTCTTCTTATTCTAGTCTGAAGAATGAAACATCAAAATGTTACATTAAATGTTATGCTTCTATTTTTTAAAACTACAAAATGCCCCCAGAGTATTAAAGTTATGTTTCCCATATAAATATTTAATTAGTTTT
>JXOV01002736.1:0-11659 GCA_001014945.1 Clogmia albipunctata
TTTTAATTGTTTGTAGTCTTTTTTTAAGTTCAATTTCTTCTCTCTGTTTTACCTTATTCATAATATCTGTTTTTGTATCGGTATCTGTTTCTGTTTTTGTATCTTTTTTTGTATCTTTTTTTGTATCTTTTTTAAAATCTGTACTTCTTTCTACAAAATTCTTAATTACTTCAAAATCTGATGAAAGCCTTTTATTTTTAGAAGCAATTTTATTAAGAGGATCATCGTAAATGTACCTTTCATTTTTACATTTAATTGTTTTATCGTTTTCGGGCCAATTTTCTTTTATATAGTTTGAATCTTCAATTAATTGGTAATTTTTGAATATTATGCGCTTTAAAAACAATTTATTTCGCAACTCTTTAAATTTTCGTTTCTCATCTACATTGTCAATGGTCTCTAATATAATTTCTAAAATATATTCAATTCTATAATCATCACTTTTATTAACGACATCTTCAACAGTTTTAAATTGACCCATTGAATCGAACAAATTATTCAATGTTTGAGACAACAAAATTCGCTTGGCAACATCCGAAAATTTCGTCTCAATGAACTTTTTTAACTTATCTAACAAAAGAAATAAATTATCAATTTGCTTTGAAGTTAGGTTTGATTTACAGTCATTGAAATATTTTAATTTTGATTTTATATCTTCCACTTTAAGACCTTTAAGATCATTGAAAAAGGTTATCGTGAATTGATTCAAATCATTTAAATTTAAGATAGTGAAATCGTTACAGGATTCGTCAAATTCGCTTAATAATTTATGCAAATCAATGTCCGATTGGAAATCTCTCTCTTCAAGTGCAGATGTAATATTAGTTCTAATTAATTCAGCAAGCCACTTCATTTTAACATTTTCATTTTCTTTGCATTTCCAATTATTAATTTGTTGTGTGTTAATTCCATTAATTTCTAATATAAATTTTGCGGAATTAGTCTCCGCAATCAATTTACTAATAAAATTATCCAAGATTAACAACTGCTCCTCTTTTAACAAGTCGAATATATAAATAACCATTTTCATAGAAATGATTTTAAGATGTTCAACAATAGGTGATTTAGTAATGGCTCCCTCTTTAGCTTTAGCATGTGAAAGTGTATTTCGAATTGCAATGATGCTCTTTATTAACTCCTGGTAGGAAATCAATTCCGTGATTATCTCCCTCTGATTGGTTTTGTTTTTTCTGTGGACTCCAAGACTCTTAATTACTGTAAGACTCTCTCCTATTTGTTGGAAGTGACGCATTAATACCTGCAAAATGTAATTCATTGTAAATCAATTTACGAGTATAAGATTGAAAAACGTTTATTTCGAGGGTAATCTGATAGGTTCTAGGCATCTTCGCTCAGTGGATCAGCTATAGTATCACAATTAACCCTAACCAACCTGGGTTGATTTCGACCCCAGAGTACATTTAAAGTGATATTATTTTTAAGTGGATTGAAGTTTTAGGAATAATTTGAGGTCCTCAAATTCCTTCAATTGGACATAGTTTACAATATTTTAGGCTCACAAAAAAATTTGGTACTCAAAATTTTTGTATTTTGGCGATATTTTGAAAAAGTTACGTTCAAACCCAGATGGGGTCGTTTAAGACCCCACGTTGAAAATAAAAAAAAAATATATGTTATTTTTCTGGAATTGTCATTTTTATTAAAAACGCATCTTTAAGAACTAAACAAGCTATTAAAAACTAAATTTGATTAAATTTTATGTGAAATCACCCGATTTTATCACTTGATGCTTGAGAAAATTTTTACAAAATATGCATAATATTCGAAAAGCAATAACTAATATTCAGCGTATTAGTAGTCAGTTAATAGCACCTAGACCGGTTGTAAACAGATCCAGTCAAATTTATGCCCATTTTATTTATTTGTTTGTGGCATTACTAACTTAATAATTCGCTATGAATATTATTTCGCAATGTTATTGATATACACAAATGGAAAAATTTTTGCGCTAGAAAAATATCCGCTCGGGTTTTGATCCCACGTCCTCGAGGAGGATGTTCAGGGTGCTAAGACCGCTAAGACACAGAGGCAGATGTATAAAAAAAGACATATACAACTTTGAAAAACTATAAAACTTTTATATAAATAGTTTCTTGTAATATGAGAAGATAGAAACTGTTCAAGAGTTAAGAAATAAGGTTGAATGTTAAAGATTGTGAGGACCGATAAATAGAAATAGAAAAATATTTTTAAAAAAATGAGGATATCTACGAATTGTTAAACATCAAATTTAAATATCTATAAAAGAAATTGAAATTCTGGACCTAAAGAAATATA
The DNA here is from genome assembly GCA_001014945.1 of Clogmia albipunctata. Classification (NCBI taxonomy): domain Eukaryota; kingdom Metazoa; phylum Arthropoda; class Insecta; order Diptera; family Psychodidae; genus Clogmia; species Clogmia albipunctata. The sequence goes on from JXOV01002736.1 coordinate 2,299, forward strand.
AAGATGCAATTTTATGTGTTTTTCCTGGGGCATTTTTAAAAAGGTTTGTTTTTATTTATTAAAAATTTGGTTTAATGTCAAATTAAAATTAGTGTCGAAATTGACCCCATCTGGGTTGAATGGTTACAAAATCAATTTGGGTTGGCTAGGGATAAACTAGATAGTCGTTTAAAACATTAGGGATGCGCCACCAAGACAGACACCCGTATTATTGCCCGGGTCCTATACACAATGCTTATACGGGTCCGGGTGATTCGCATGAAATTGACTCGAGGAGTTTAAAGCGTATTTTATTAATGAGTGTCCGAGTCAATTTTATACAAACCACCCGGGCCTCATACAATATATGGGGCACTGCTAATAACCCGGGCGCCCGTTTTGGTGGCGCAATCCTATTATCTAATATAAGACCATTACTTTCCAAATTTCAGTGAAATCGGACATGAGACTTCTTTTAAATCATGATTTAAAAAAAAGTTGACAAAACGATATTGTTCAATTAATAAAATCTTGATTTTGGGAGGGAATTCACGACGCAAAACCAAAGGTGCCTTGGATGCTGTTTATGTGATCTAAAGCCATGTCCATATATCCCGAAAACGGCTTCAATGGAGGATCAAGTGAGAAAAACTCAGAACTCAGAACTCAGAATATTACGTCTAGAATAATATTGTAGATAAAAGACTCCGCGAAGAGAATGTCGCAATTACTTCGTTTTCACAATAACTATACAATTGGGCCATTTCAAGGCAAGAACCCGGCAAACGTATTCTAAAGGTATTAAAAATTATCTAATCGCTCGAAAAAAAGAGCCAAAATGCCACCGAGCAGACCTGCCGAGATCTAATTAGACCGTACTCGTACATTATTCAATTTCTTGGCAATCGTTATCAATAAACAGTAAAACATAAAGAATAGATAAGAATGTTTCAATAGTATAAATCAATACAAGTGGTGAAATAAAGGTTATAACAGTACGAATTTACCAAGAATTTTGACAAGCGCAGCGAGTAAAAATAGGTAAATGAGTGCTGTAATAACCGTTTTCAGATGTGTATTGCACGCTATTTTGTGTTATTCTGAAAAACAACACAACGGTTTTTTTAAATTGTGGAACAACAACTCACAACGAAATTCTCAAATTAAAACATTTATGACAACAATATATAATTTCAATAAATTGGTGACTATTTGCATGCAAATTTTAAAATACAACAGCACTCCGTGCTGTAAACTAAACCGTTACAAAACCAATTTCCGTTATAAAGAAGAAAGTTTCGATACGGAATTAAACAAATTAATTTTTTGTCTAAGCACAATATTCTTTTTTCTTAAAACCTTCCAAAAAAGTCAGTTAGCATGACATGATAATCATATTGGGAGACCTAAATACGAAAATTGGAAGAGAAAGTTTTGTTAGACAAACCGCAGGACTCCATTCTCCATCAAATAACAAATGACTCAGACCATTTTCTTGTTATAGAAAAATTAGACAAAGACTGGCAACAGCCAATAAAAGAGAAACAAAACANGCAAAACCAATGAGATGGGATTCTGACAAACTTAAAGAAATGCCGATTTTTTAGAAGCCTACCAAGAATCCTTATCTGAAAAACAAAATATAAGCCTTGTGAACTGATGTTCAAAGAAGAAGTGGTGCCACATTGGGACCACATAAAATTTGCAATAAATAAGCTTTATGAAGAGACGCACCTAAAACGATTGGTATAATAATGAATGCCGTTATATAAATGGTGTAAAAAATTATGCTTACAAAGAATACATTAATAAATATACAAGACAAAATTTAAATGACTACAGAGAAGAAAGAAAAACTGCAAAAAAGCTTATTAAAACAAAGAAAAGGAATTTCCTAAAATCCAAAATAAGTCAAATTGAAGAAAAAGACCAGCAGGAAACACCGAGAGAAATGTACTTATTAACCAAACAACAGAGTCAGACTTTAAAACCAATAGTAAAAGTATGCAAAAGCAAGACAGAATTAACACTCACAACAGAGATGATGAGATTCTGAACAGATGAAGAGAATTTTTTAGTGATCTTGATTCTGCAGACCCACATTGTTCGGAAGACGGGACCTGCTATCGAGCTGAAAACTATATAGAACCTATAACCCTGGAGGAAAGAAAGCAATTTTATAACTTAAAAACTGCAATGCCAGTGACGAGGATGCAGCCTTTTTTTGTCTCAGTGGCGCTAAAGTAGGACAGTAATCTTTACAGGAACTCTGAGGGAGAACACGGGATCCATCGCTGAAGGCGATAACCAAGATCCGGCGGGAACCGTTTCCCAAAACCGAATGCCGAGATTTTTACCGACTAAACCTGACCTTTCATAAAACAACAGAGGAGGGAATGCCAAGAAAAGCTATTGACGGGGCTGTGCATGAAGCGTGCTCCCAATAAAAAAAGGTGGACGAGTTGAAAGTGCCGGTGTGAACCAAAGGGAATTTTTCACGGAAAAAAATTGGCAGAGGGACACGGTGGCGAAAAGGGTAATTGATAATTTAAAAGGGACGGGCCCGTTTAACAAAGTGTTAATTAAGGACTAACGAGGATGCTGTCTCGGCTGAGCTTTTAAAGAACGGCGGTCAGAGACTTGTAGAAGAAATACATCTTTTACTACTGAATGTTTGGAATGCAGAGGTAATCCCTCTAGATTGGCTCTCAGGCATAATTATCCCGGTCCACAAAAGGGGGGATAAGACGAAATGTGAAAATTATCGTATATACAAAGTATTTACCAACATATTATATGAAAGACCTAACCCCTATGCCGAGGAGATTCTAACGAATTACCAATATGGATTCAGGAGGAAAAAATCTACCACCGATATATGCTTTGTTCTAAGTCAAATCTTTGAAAATCACCAGGAATTCCGAATATCTCTACACTGCTTATTTATCGACTTCAAAAGTACGTACTCATGGAAAACTGACTACTCCTATTATAATAAACATTGGTGTCAGACAGGGGGATACATTATCCACAACTATATTCAACCTTATGTTAAATTATGCCATAAAAGAAATAGATCCTTTAGGAAACATTTTCCACAAATCTACTCAAATATGCGAATGATATCGTTATTATAGCCCGAAATGTATTAGACCTTAAAGAACCTTTCACGAAACTAGAAAGACTAATCTCGGTCTGAAGGTGAATCAACTGAAAACCAAATACATGAAGAAAACAACTGCGATGTTAATAGCTGAAGACGTGTTGGCTCACATAGAGCTTTAAGTTGAGATTGATGATGATAAATTCTTTAATTTTCTCGATGTTGCAAATGTATGAAAAAATAATATTCTACGAGTGTTAAGAGCCTTGAATTCAAAAGCCTGATATGCAAATAAATTTTTAAAGTTCTAATTTCTGAGAACTACTTTAATTGAGTGAAAATTTATAATTTCATTTGGAATTTAATTTTCGAATTAAAAAATTAATTTATTCAACTAACCAGGTGGATTACTAAATTTGTTAAAACACTTTTTGATTAGTTATAAGATATTGATAAGCTCTTTATTTACATTATGGTTATTAATAAAAAAATGGAAAATTAAATCAATGAATTATTTTTAAAAATTAAATGAAAAATAAAACTTGTTCTTACCAGTTCATTTTTCGTGTACTCCTCAAAATCTGTTGATTGTAGATGTTCCAAGTGAAAACATATTTTTCTTATTTCATAATAGTATCTAGTTTCTCTATATTTGGTTTCCAACTCAGTCCAATCATAGCTTGACTCGTTTGTCAATGTTTCCAATAGTTTTTGTAAGTTGTTGCAAATGATGTCTTTATTAATCAAAAATTGGAAATAAAAGTCTATTAAAGGGTACTTCGTATGTTTTTCATCTGTTTTAATGGCTACAAAGACGCACATGAGGAATCGCAGCTCCTGCCAAGGGATTCCTTTCTTCCCTTTTACTTTTTTTCCTCCTTTTGAATAGATCACTTCATTTTCTTCATTCTCTCCTTTTCTTCCTGTACTTCGTTCTTCTTCTTGGTTTAACTTGTTTCCTTCAAATTGCAATACATTCAATATGCGGGCCAAAAACAAAAGTAAATGAATCTTCTCGTCTTCCGAAAACTTGTCAAAATCCTTCAGGTTGATCTCTAAAATCTTCTGAACAAAATTTACTCTTTCCTCGAGAGATAATTCTTCTTCTTCACGAGTTGGGGGGTTATTCTGACGGCGATATTTGATAATAAAGTCGTCTATTAATTTCCGAACAGGATCCACTAGTTTAATACTGAGAACTTGGCATAAATCAAGAAAGTCACAGAATTCATTGTAAACATCATCCTTGTTTAATTCATTAATTAAAACCTTGATTTCATTTATATCGGTTTTCTTCAGCAAATTCAATCGTAACTCATTCGTTTTGGAGAGAATCTAAAATGAAATTGTTAGTACAAATATAACCAGTTCGCACATGAATAATACATAAATATTTTTGCAATTGAGGCAATAATTATGTTACAAATTTAAATTAAATATTTAATACAACATGCTAGTTTAAAATTCATGGGTAGCTTTCTGCAAAATTCATCTTGAAAAAAAATTCAAATCGTACTGAGATTAAACAAAAATGATTTTTTCATTAACGGCATTGCAAAAAAATAATTTTGACCTTAATTTATTGTTAAATCTAATTCTAAATTTGTACCTTTTGAGGGGGAGAGGAGAAGCTGGTTGACGGCACTTGCATGTCAAGCTCAGTTATAATTATATTTTCTTCATCTGGTGGTTCCATCTTTATCTTTTGATGATTGTCATTGCTGACCTTCGAGGCTGCCGATACAGAGTTATTAGAGCGCCGTCTTTGTTCAAGGAACTCCTTGTAAAAATCAAACTTGTAGAACTCTCTAATTAAATCCTCGATTGAATATGTATCACCGTTCTCCAGTGATGCCAACAATTTCTCCATTTTGGAAACATCCTATAATGAGATTTAAAGTTTATTAAGATTATTTTGCCGAAACTGTTGCAAAAAAACAGGAATTGACAAATGCAACAAGGTACAACAGCTTGCTTGCCTATTCTTAACTGGTTCAATGAGGACATGTCCAACAGCAGCAATGAAAGCCATTGTAGGATTAACACCATTGCACTTTTACATAATACAAAGAACCGCGACAAGCGAGCATAAAATACAGGTTATGTATTTCCAAATATAAACCGTAAAACGGGATCCCACGCAATTACGGATGAAATGCCAAATATATCGCTTATTGGCACAATCTCTGATACTGAGATCAGATATTTTCATTTTGGAAGAAGGTTTGGAGTGGAGGTCCCAGATCGAGTCACGTGGTCCGGGATACATGAACAACTTAACTAGTAGTGGGTTATATGTACCAAATACCAGGATCCTTAGACAAGTGGTCTACAGTGTTTCAGGCTAAAATCTTAGCAACCACGAAGTGTGCTGATACTATTATCAACAAAATGCCAAAAGGTATGAGAATTAAAATCAATTCTGACAGTCAAACTGCAATCAAAGCACTTGGGTCTTGTCAAATATATTGCGCTATGATACCCTATCATAGCGCNTCTACAGTGTTTCAGGCTAAAATCTTAGCAACCACGAAGTGTGCTGATACTATTATCAACAAAATGCCAAAAGGTATGAGAATTAAAATCAATTCTGACAGTCAAACTGCAATCAAAGCACTTGGGTCTTGTCAAATATATTGCGCTATGATACCCTATCATAGCGCTCTTGGACGAGTGTTGAATCTATTTGACAAGACCCAAGTCAAATAACTGTCAGTACGCAATAGAGTAACTATCTGTTGGGTAAAGGGTCATTTAGGAATACAGGGAAATAAAAGAGCCGAACTTGCACGTCTTGGGGCATCGAACTAAATGTCGGACCTAAACTTTTCTGTAAAATCAGCTTGCCCACAGCACAAAATGAAATCAGGATTGTGTACTACGGAAACAGTACTGGAACAACAATGTGGGCTTCCGACAATCCAAAAAACGTAATAAACTCCTATCTACTAGGAGACATCTGCAAGTTTAGTAGGGCAGATATCAGAGGACAAGTTGGTTTCTTAACAGGACACTATTCTCTCAGATATCATCTGAAAAAATGACCCTTTCAGATGAGACGATCTGCAGGTTGTGCCTGGAAGAGGATGAGTCTACAGAGCACATTCTTTGTGAATGTGGGGCTTTGGTCGGAATTAGTAGGGAGGTTCTTTCTCGTAAGTTGCTGGAATCAAATGAGATTAGAAATATTCCGGTCCGGAAGATTGTGACTTTCATTAAGAAAGTTACACATCTCCTGACCTAAAACTAACACATGGACAAATGCACAATAGATCTCATAGGTCGCAGTGCAGGTNTGCTTTGGTCTGAATTAGAAGAGAGGTTCTCGTAAGGTGCTGGAATCAAGTGAGATTATAAAAGTTACACACCTCCTGACCTTAAACTAACACATGGACAAATGTACAATAGGTCCTACAGGCTATTGTTGGGCACAGTCCATCTCTCTATGATAATAAAATTGTTTGGATATTTATATAGAATAATATATGGTTAATTATATTCTACGATAATTTTGGAAATTGAATTCTCATTGAAATGCAGTTGTCTGTTACGACGAAGACTCAGCCGAATTTTTATTTATTTATTTTATTATCGAAGACAAGAACCAACTTAATTTTTATTGCTTGATTATACATATAACAATTCAAATCACATTTATTTTTTTGGATATATAAATCACTAATTTCGGCCAACAGCTACAAGAACAGCGATTATTTCAAATTTTTCGATACTAAACCACACACACAAAACGCAACGCCCACTCATATTTTTATGTGGAGATTTTAATTCTGAACAAAAAACATTATATCGACGGTCGATATCTGAAATAATTTATCAGGTACGTAGTCGTATTCAATTGCACGTATAATCTCGTAAACTATAAGTGATTTCGCTGTCATTCTTATTTATTTTTCTAAACAAACTCTATCTATTACAAAGTATTTAGTACATTTTTTAGTCAAGTCTTTAATTCCGCTGTAAAAGTAGTCCAAACTTTTTTTTATAAAGGTAAAAAGATCACAATATCCGGACCGCAGGACTGGATTGGGAAATATAACATGTGTTAATTAGGAATAAGAAGAAAAAAAACATTGGGAATGGAAATTATTAGTATCCCTAATATAATCTAAATAAATATGATATAACAACATCCCTCTTTGTAAGTGTAGACTCCGGCAAACGTCAAGACTCCCGGCTGGATACGGTGTATCAATGTAGTACATCTAGTAGTCTTCGTGGCTCCATGATGAATCATTCAATTGCAATCGACCCCCAGGTGACAAAAATACACAATTCAGGAAACTGATGATGTGGCTGCGACATTGTGTCTAGGCGTGACGACTTCATGGTAATGGGGTCTGCAATGTAAATGATACTCATCAGGAAATTGTATTGTTCAATTAAACATCACCGGATAATGATGTTTGTTAAAGTTGGTCCACGAATTCAGTGGTTACAGCTTCTGGTCCAGTCTCCTACTCCTGGCTGCTTCTGCTTAAGCTACGTGTACTCCAGGCAGCTACTTCTCCCGGCTGCTACTCGTCAAGGCTGCTTCTCGTCAAAGCTGCTTCTATTCCCGGCTGCTACTTATCCAGGCTGTTACTATACCAAGCTGCTACTCCTCTAAATTGCTACTGCTTACTGCGTCTAAGTGCATATTGCTGCTAAGTCATCGCCTTCTTCTGTGAATGGAAAAGCTCTAGTACGTGAACTTTTCAGAAAATCAATCGGGTCATCCTTCAGGTCCAGGTCGTAAAATGTCTAATCATCCTTCTAGTTCATCTCGTCAGTTGNTTGAGTCATTTTCCATATAGTTTTCATTTCGCATTGAAATGTTGCGTGATAATTGGGATACGAATTATCTTCATCTGGACTAAAATCTATCAGGCTAATTAATCTCGGTGTTGTTCCGAACATCAACTCATGTGGAGAACACCCAATTGCCGAATGAGGAGTTGTATTATAGCAATAACTTGCTAATTTCATCCTCATTTCCCACTTTGGACAATTTTTTAACTCCTCCGACGTGGTTCTCATAAATTCCACTAACCGTGCGTCTCCATTTGTTTGGGGATTCCAAAGATAGTGATTCATTGATCAATTAGGGCCCTAGCGATGGTATGTGCTTTGGTGTTAGCAATTCTACAGAACCGAGTACACTTTGTGAGATTGTCTTGAATTGTTAATCCGTATTTCTTAATAGTTCCATATTTGAAGGGTCCTATGACACCAAAGAATATTTGTTCGTTTGAAGTGGAGCTAGTGGGGGTAAGTTGCATTGGCAATCGCCGATTTTGTCGATCATATTTGTTAAGTTGACACGATTCACAACGTCCTATGTAGTCTTCTAATCTTTTGCGCAGATTTGGGATGATAAACCTTTTCTTTAGAAAATTTTCCATAGCAGTAATTCCTCGGTGTCCTCCAATCGGACCACAATGTTGTTCATGAATTAAATTTTTAATTGTCTCTTCGTCGGACAATTGAACTCTACTGTCATTAGAAGTTGATGGGAGAGCAATTTGATTAAAATTTTCAATATTTTCAGCAGAAGCATTATCAATTTCCTCTTCAAATAAATTGTCATCAACATCTTCATTAATTGGGGAAGATAAGATTAAATTTTCCGAACAAAATTGTTTAGTGGAATGAATAATTTTAGGAAGTTTTTTAATTACTTGTTGATTCTTTTGAAGACCAATTTGGCGATGCCTTTTTAATCTGTCTGAATTATTTCGCTGATTATATGATCTAATCTTGATTCTACTTGTGATCTTACTGTCATCATGTCCACATATTGGACCAAAATGTTGCTCCTGTTTTAGTTCAGTAATTGCCTTGCTATCAAATAATTGAAATGTTTTATTAAGCGTTGATGAAATATGAGAATTATCATTTATTTCTTCCATATTTGTAGAAATAACAACGTCTTTAACTTCTTCCAAATTCGATGATCACGCGAGACATAATGTCGAAGTGTCGCTTCGATAATTTGGAGATACTGTTGAATTACAAAACATGAGCTCTCTTACTACATTCTAGAATTTGGCTCTGTAGTTTTTCAGCTCTATTTTTATAGGATTGAATGGAATCACCGGATTCTTGGCGTAATTTACCCATTTCATGCTCCAACCTGTCCTTTGATGAGTAGTCTAGAAATTTTTCGTCCATTGCAACAGCATGTCTGTCCACGATGTGACGTCATCTGGGATGTCGTTTCCAGCGTTCCCTAGTTTGGTGCGGATCACATTTGTCACGTAATCGACTTGTTGTTCGGCA
>JXOV01002736.1:11872-26266 GCA_001014945.1 Clogmia albipunctata
TATTTTCTTCCCCGTGAATGTAGGGATGATAGCACAAATTTCGGTGAGTGAAAGGGCCATNTTCTGTTTTTAACTCTGGTACTGTAGAGTTTGATGAACTGTCTGAATGGAGAGTTTCTCTTAACGTATTGTCGTAATACAATTTTCTTTTAACAGGTACGTTAATTTTAAGAATATTTTCTTCAATTAAAACTTCAGATTCGGACTTTTGATTATTTTCAGAACACAATAAGTTTACTTCGTCGATGAGATTGGCTACTTCAACAAATTCTTTAAATGAATAACGGATAAGGTCACTTTATCCAGTTTCAAACAAAACTAATAAATTAGGGTTGTTTCTGATAGCACAAATGTCCACAAGTGATAATTCGTAAAATTTATCGGTAACTTTGATTTTATATTTAGACTCGGCCATATAGAATCTTGAAAAGAGAATTCTTACGCGATGCCCAAAAACACAATAGCACTGATCACTTTCATTTTTCTTATCACTCTCATAATGCACTTTGATCTTGTATTTTTATGTTTTTTGATTCTTGGATTAAATATTTAAAATCACTGATCAAGTATCACACACTAAATTCTTATTTTCTTTTAATCACTCCACATAATTATTTTGAAAAAGTTTTGGTTGANTTGCACTGATCTTGTATTTTTATATTTTTTTATTCTGGGATTTAATATTTAAAATCACTGATCAAGTATCACGCACTAAATGCTTATTTTCTTTCAATCACTCCACTTAATTACTTTGAAAAAGTTTTGGTTGAACACTCCAATTAAAGCCGGGTATTAATCCCTCAAGATAAATCAAATACCTATTGAGTTGAATTCGTCCTTCTTGCACAAACGACCCGCTCGGCGAAACACGACCACTTTGGATTTCTCCTGGTTGACCTCCAAACAATTCTCCGAACAATACGTTTGAAGTGTCCGGATTTGTCTCCTCAACTGCGCACGGGAGCTTGCTACTTATTGTATTATAAAGAAGCGCTAAGTTCTGAAATATGTTATTGGTGCATTGAGCTTTATAAAAACTAAACTATAATTTTCAAAAATAATGCAGAAATATAGGAACCGAACATACTGTATCACAGCGATTCACGATGGGTTTCATGTAGAAGATTCTTATTTCGTGCGTTCGAACGTCAATTTTTTTTCCAACCAATTTTTTTTATAAAACTCCGTACTATATATGAGTATTTGAGAAAGTTTAAAATCTGTATCTGAAACAACACGCACATTCTGGTTATTTGACAAGAGCTAATGGCTTTTTTCATAAAACAATAAATGGTTTTTTAAATACGTTGAAATTGATTAAGTCCTAAAATAGTGTGGATCCATAATTTTTTGCAGGCACAAGCTCAACCTGGAGTCACAGCACATATGTATTTTCCATGACTTTATTTATTTATCCAATCGAAAAAAGCTTTTTGCACTTTTCTGCAATATTCATCTTGAAAAAAAAATTATTTCGTACTTCAATTACAGAAAAAATAATTTCTTCCTTTTACGGAATTATGAAATAGTAATTTGTGCTGTAAGGGTGTGAAGACAACTGTTTTTTAACGAGTGAAACGAGTGTGAAACATTCGAGCGAGTGTTTCATTGTTTCCGAGTAAAAAACAGGACTTGACACCCGATCAGGACATATCGTTTTTTGCACTCCACTCATGAACAAAGAAATTTTTACAATTTCACATTTAATTTCATTATTTATAAGGAAAATTTAAAAATTGACATGTTTCACAAATGCTTCAAATGAAAGGATAAATTTTAAAGTTACAGCTAACGGTTGGTCCTTCTTACCACTTGGTCATAAGGCAAATGTCTATTTTATTGTGACATGGAACATTTGTTTGGTTTAATTTATCTAATATAAATTTTTATTTAAAGCAATATAAGGCTATTACTATAACATACTTACATTACAGTTAAGCAGATTTATCCCTGATATTTACGTAAGGTGCCAAGTTGAACAAAAATATCCAAATTATATACAAATGGGTATTGAAACGGTAAATATTAAAATTTTAAAACAGGAAACATTAATTATTTTGAAATATAGACACGGTCCTATGGCATAGCCGAGACTTTTTTTTTGTGTAGTTTAAGGGCAACAGTGGCGACCAAATTTTGACTTTGAGACAAATTTGTTGGATAAATTATGACTTCTTTTTTCACTAGTGAAATAAAAATTCAAAATTTTTACTAAGTGCCATAAAGAGGATCATTACGAAACTCAATTGAATATAGAAAACCGTATGATTCGATACTGGAGTGCCAAAATATAATTTTGACTTTAATTTAGTGTAAAATCTTATTCTAATTTTGTACCTTTTGAGGGGGAGAGGAGGAGCTGGTTGACGGCATGTCAAGCTCAGTTATAATCATCTTTTCTTCATCTGGCCGTTCCAAATCTATCTTTTGTTGATCGTCATTGCTCACCTTTGAGGCTGCCGGTAGAGATTTTTTGGAGCTCAACCTTTCAATTTCACAGAACTCTTCGTAAAAATCATACTTCTTTAACACTTGACTATAATCCTCGTTTGAATATGTATCACTGTTCTCCAGCGCTGTCAACAATTTCTTAAATTTTAAGAGCTCCTATAATGAGATTTAAAGTTTATTAAGATTATTTTGCCGAAACTGTTACATAAAGCAGGAATTGACAAATGCAACAAAGTACAACAGCTAGTTCGCCTATCCATAACAGGTACAATGAGGACATGTCCAACAGCTGCAATGGAAGCCATTGTAGGATTAACACCATTGCACTTTTACATAATACAAAGAACCGCGACAAGCGAGCATAAAATACAGGTTATGTATTTCCAAATATAAACCGTAAAACGGGATCCCACGCAATTACGGATGAAATGCCAAATATATCGCTTGTTGGCACAATCTCTGATACTGAGATCAGAAATTTTCATTTTGGAAGAAGGTTTGGAGTGGAGGTCCCAGATCGAGTCACGTGGTCCGGGATACATGAACAACTTAACTAGTAGTGGGTTATATGTACCAAATACCAGGATCCTTAGACAAGTGGCCTACAGAGTTTCAGACTGAAATCTTAGCAATCACGAAGTGTGCTGATACTATTCTCAACAAATCGCCAAAATGCATGAGAATAATAATCTGTTCCGACAGTCAAACTGCAATCAAAGTACTTGGGTCTTGTCAAATATATTGCGCTATGATACCCTATCATAGCGCTCTTGGACGAGTGTTGAATCTATTTGACAAGACCCAAGTCAAATAACTGTCAGTACGCAATAGAGTAACTATCTGTTGGGTAAAGGGTCATTTAGGAATACAGGGAAATAAAAGAGCCGAACTTGCACGTCTTGGGGCATCGAACTAAATGTCGGACCTAAACTTTTCTGTAAAATCAGCTTGCCCACAGCACAAAATGAAATCAGGATTGTGTACTACGNCAGAGTAACTGTCTGTTGGATGAAGGGCCATTTAGGAATACAGGGAAATGAGAGAGTCGAACTAGCACTAACTAATTTTGAAAATTAAACTCTCAACGAAGTGCAGCTGCCGAAGACTCAACCGATTGTTTTTCTATTTCCGAAGACAATAACCAACTTGTGGTTCTTGATTATATAACGGTTCATATCACATTTAACATTTTTGATATATAAATCATTACAGTTACGTGAACAGCGATTATTTCAAATTTTTCTATACTAAACCACACACATGCCCACTCATATTTCCTTTGTGGAGATTTTAATTCTGTACAAAAACCATTATATCGACGGTCCGGAGGAACAACGACACAAAATCAAAAATTTATCAAACGCAACAGTTAAAGGTATGTCCTTCATACATGGGAACAAAGACGAAAGCATTCCTACACTCAAGATCGCTAGAAGAGGTAGTTCCCTCAAGGTCAAAATATTAGTTTTGACGAGAACCACCTAAAAATTCTTTGGCCTCCATGCCGCATGATGTAAATATTTCAAAAGGACTTGCACTGTTCTTTTTATTGTGTTTGTCGGCAACTTGTGCAAAATACGCCCCAGGATTTCCTTTTTGGAGTATAGTCCACTAGTGAGTACCAATGGACTAATACATTATCATTGATTAACAAATTATTAAACGCTGTTTTGGTGTGATCTCATCGATTTGATTTTTCTTTGTTAAATTAGTTATAAATTTACCGATACGTTCGCTTTCAAACACAATAAAAACAAAATTAAGTCCGATTTTATTGAAAATTTGGCAGTCCAGTAATTATCTAGGAGAGTGTTGTAAACGATAAACAAGTTTTTTTGTAACATTTACTGCATCGAGCTTAGGGCCGGAGACTTATCGGTTCATTTTTTGCAATTCTTTTTCTTGCTCTCCTGTAGAAGTGTTTTTTTTGTATTTGGGTCATTGTCACCGTCGATATCTCAAACTAGATCTCGCCCGTAGAAATATACAAGAAGAATTCGAGGCCATATCCATAGTAGCCCCATTCTATTATAATTCCCATTAATTCAAAAGTGTTTTATTTTAAAACAATATTAACTTCATTCCTTTTAAATCAAAACAATTATCAAATTCTGTCCTCAAAATAACCCAGATCCCGTAGAGAAGTGTTTGTTTTCTGTTTCACTTAAATATCCTTGATAGGAACTGCCAAAACTTGAATTCAAAATGTCGACCAAAAATGAGTGACCCGAAAATTGAGACAAAAAATAATTGGACCAAACGTCATTGACATTCAGTGTAAATATTGAAAGCCATTTGTAGAGTGCAGATTGTATTAATGATGCGAGATTAAAAAGAAATTTCCAAAATCTTTTGATAAATAGAATCAACGAAAGTGTCGAACAGAAATTTGGAAATTACACTCTTTTACATCAAAACTATGAGTGCCTTCCGAAGAAATAAAATAACAGAAAGTCTTTGAGAGGAGTTTTGAATGTAAAAATGGCTGGAAGAAATACTCAAAGTGGCCTGAAAACAATAAAGAAAGATACAAAAATAAACGGTTACCAGTGCTATATAAACACAGAAACGAAAACACCCCAAATCAGGCAAAGCACCACTAGAATTTCTAAAGAAATGTACGAATTAGCTGCATTTGACCAACAAGAGCAATTGGAAAAACAACTAAAAGGTGCTCCATTGTGAACTAGCCATATCCGTAAAAAAAACGAATCGAGTTTATGAATAAATTCCTGAACAATGGACAAATAGAAGATTCATTAAAATCTGAAAAGGGAAAAGAAACAGAAAGCGGAGACGATAAAGTGATCCACGCGATCTGCGTCTCCTCTCAAGAACGAATCCTAATTTCAAACCGAAAGTAATGAAAAATTAATATAAGAGAATTTGAACGAAATAATACAACATCCGAAATTTGTAAAAGATAAAATTGTTTGAAATTCCGCTCTTACTAAATTGAGAGATTGTAAAGAAAAGAAATATGAGAACGGAAATTGTGAAAGAAATAAAAGAATTTGAAAATGTTGATTGCAATCTATTATTTTGCGCAGAAAACAATAAACTGAAACTAAATGAAACTGGCAAAGTATATGAATCGATCAACACACAAAAATCGAAAGGAAAAGGTATCGAAACTCCTGAACAACCTTTTCTAGAAACGTTTTTAAATCTTCAAACTGAAGACTTTTCAAAACACGACTTGGACGATCAAGAACATTCTGTTTATAAAAACGAAATTGAAAATCTGACTGACGAATGTGAACAATTAAGAAAAGAATGTTTACGCGATTGAACTCCGAATCTGATCTATGCCGAAATCAAAACGAATATGGTCAATTTCAATAATTCTAAAGATGAGAAAATTAATGCAAATAAGGAAATAGTCGAAGATTTACATGAACTAAAATATGATCAACCATACTTACTAATTTCTCCACAGAATAACGCAATTGATTTTAATGAAATTATTGAAATTGGTAACAGATTCAAAGAAGTCGATAGGAAAAGGTAATGAAACTGAGCAATCCTTTCTAGAAAAGTCTCCAATAATAAGATTTGCAGCTAAAGACGTTGAAAACTTACCAATATCTCCTCATTTGGACATCTTAACTCGAAAACAAAATATGGATGAAGACAATTCAATTGAATTATCAAAAGACAGAATGAAAGTCCATTGTCAATTAGATGGCAAAAAAGAGGAGTCGAAAACAGATCAGTTTCAAGTTCAAGAATTGATAAAACAGATNATATCTCCTCATTTGTACATCTTAACTGGAAAACAAAATATGGATGAAGACAATTCAAATGAATTATTAAAATACAGAATAAAAGTCCATTGTCAATTAGATTGCAAAAAAGAGAAGTTGAAAACAGATCGGTTTCAAGTTCAAGAATTGATAAAACAGAAAAATGCAGTTCGGAGAGATAGAGAACGCCAGAGGTAAAGAACTGACTGTCCAGAACATGAAAGTGTTAAACTTGAAAACGAAAAACGATTGAATGAACTTGAAACCGCTAAACTAAATCTTGAATTAGGTAAGAAAGAAATAGTCTTCGAAACTAACGAGATGCAAGGCGAAATAAAAGCTCAGTTTAAAATTGTTGATTATATATTTTCGGAGTTAGATGAATTGAATTTGAAAACGACAATTTGTAAGTCTACCATTGGAAATGCACTTGAAGAATCTCAATCACAAGAAAATAACAAATGTTTTGGAATTCAAGAANTAGTCTTCGAAACTAACGAGATGCAAGGCGAAATAAAAGCTCAGTTTAAAATTGTTGATTATATATTTTCGGAGTAAGATGAATTGAATTTGAAAACGACAATTTGTAAGTCTATCATTAGAAATGCACTTGAAGAATCTCAATCGCAAGAAAATAACAAATGTTTTGGAATTCAAGAATATTGGTTTAATCCTAAATCGAACGAAAGAGAATTTCGTAAATTAGGAGATAATTGTTCCAACTTCATGAGTGATAAATCAAATTGTTTACTGCGAAACGTACAACAGAAAACAGACAAAACTGATTTTCAGAAGAAAATTTATAAATTTAAGAAAATCAAGAAGCAGTTCGAAAACGATTTTGAGAAACTCGAAAAGAACCATAATCAGTTTAAACATAACAGAAAAGCTCCTTTTACGGAAATGGATAAAACTAAACATGCAATGCTGAAAATGGAAGGCGAATTGACGAACACTATCAATAAATTGAGAGCGTCAAAAGCAACTCAATTCAATCAAAATTCAACGAACAATTATCCTGAAGAATTAGATAATAAACTATCAACAGGAGAAAGCCATTGGGATAAATCAAATTTGAAAAGAGTCATTCATGAGGAACAAAATATTTTCGAAAAGAGGATTCAGGATTCAAAATTGAAGGCAACTAATAAAAACAAAGATTTATTTACAGTTAAAAGAAATCAGAAAGTTGTACTAATCAATAAAAGAAATTTAGACAACATCTTAGAAGAAGATATAGCCAAAAGAGGCACAATTTTACGATAGATATGAGTAATTATCGAACTGGAATTAGTGCAACACTAAATCACCTTAAGGATGAAGTGCATTCGCACTGCGGATTACAAACGAAAACAAAAAGAATTAATTGGTTCTTCACAAAAGTAAGTTAAAATGAAAAGGTAGAAAATGAAATCAATTCACAAAATAAGGAAAGGGATTCAACAACTATAAAACTTAATGTGGAGAATATCAATTACACTGGATTATAATTTATTTACTAAAATAGAAAAATCCAAATCATGTAAATCGAGATTGATGGCAAATAAAAAAGTGAGTATGATTTATGAATAAGGAATTGCAACACCATTGGATTGGATTCGAAGTATTTTCCCCCTAGTGGATATATTAGCAAATTTAAGAGAATTTGGACGAAATGATTTTTTTTCAAAATGTATTGCGACCGAAGGAACGTAATTTTTCTATTGAAATAAATTTAATTCGAAATACATTTATTGATTTCAAAACTATTAAATCAATTGGAACCGACTTATGAATTAAAAGAAGATCTGAATAAATAAATAAAACGATCAGCATCAAAATACTAGTACAAGTTTACCTAAAATAGGTAAAGGATCTGTAAACCCTATTACTTTGAAAAGAATTGCAACAAGTAAAGGTGCTGAAATCGTAACCATAACGAAATCACCTTTCAGCTAGAGACCATGTCTTGGAAAATACCATTGCAAATAATTACCTGACTCGTCTAGAATCAAATGGTTCAAGAAAGTCTAAACAGTCGATAAAGGTAATATAGTCGCTCCTAGAACAAAACTTGGGGTAAAGGGCCTACAGGCCTTTACGAGGCGGGGAATGTCAGGAACTGCCAAAACTTGAATTCAAAATGTGGACCAAAAATGAGTGACGCATCAACCCGAAAAATGAGACCAAAAATAATTGTGCCAAACGTCATTGATATTCAGTGTAAATATTAACAGCCATTTGTAGAGTGCAGAAAATTGTACTATAAATTGTTTAAAAGTGAATTGTGAACCCAACAAGATTGTAAATAATGTAATTAGGTATATGTATATACAAGTGACTAATGAATTTATATAGTTTGTAACGCACATTGTACATCAGCAGCACCTGAATTATTGAATAAACTTCTACTGAACGGATTTCTGTGACTTTGAACTTTGACCCTGGAACAGGAATCAACACGAGGTTTGAAAAGTAATATTTTAGGTCCAGACCTGAACGGCTTATGGCTCACAATATCTGTGGTAAGTAGTACAACCAATTTCCTACAATCCTCACCAGAAAACGAATGGTATGCTCGGTTGAATTATATGTTTTATCATATAAAAGCTATGTAATCAATCACTATTATGAATACAGAAAATAGTAAAAAAAATATTTTTTTTAAATAAATGTGCAAATAATAAATACATGTAAAGATTTAACATAAAATAAACAAAAGAAGAAAACCCTTGATTTCACATTAAACATATGTTTTGTTTTAATTTTTTGTCCGCAGGGAGAAACCTTTCTGGGATTCCCAAATCATTGAGTAAAAATTAACCGTCTCTTATTGCTATTATTATCTTCAGTCTTTCTTCATTAATGCGCAACAAAGGTAAGGATTTGAAATTTTGTTTTGCTTAAATGTCGGCTGGTCGAATGTTGTCTCGTTTGCTCTTCTTTTACGTACTTGTTGTTAGAATCAGAAGAGAACATTATGTCGTCGTATATGGGAAAACGACTACCAAATTTTGAAATCGTCGGCTGGTCTAATTTTGCATCTCGTTTTCTTTTCATTTACGGGCTTGTTGTTAGAATGAGAAGAGAACATTGTGTCGTCGCTTCGAACTTTGTGACGTCAATTCTCTTCTGCAATATAAGGATAATAATATGTCAAGTAAGACTCCCCCTACAAATTTATATCTAATAATTATCCTGTTTTATTTTCAATCAATGCAAAATCCTAATAAAACAGAAGAGAAAAAATTGCCATTATTACGATACAAATTGGAAAGGTCATTTATGGGCTTACGCAGTGGCCCTGGCGAAAAACACAAACAAAAATGACACTCACTAATTAAAAAAAGCTCGTAAAAGGTAGTAAACAATAATAAAAATGATAATAAAATCCTGACTAATTACGATAGAAAAATAATTTTAAAAAACTTACGTCAAATGTGAAATCAAAGGTATATTAAGAGTATATTCAGCCGAAAATATAATTCGTTTTCCAGGAGCATGTTTCAATTAAACAGAAAACAAACACCTCTCTACGGGATCTTAATTACTTTGAGGACAGAATTTGGTAACTGTTTTGATTTAAATGGAATGTAGTTTTAAAATAAAACTCTTTTAAATTATTTGGATTTATAATATCACGGGGTCACTACGGATATTGGCTCGAATTCTGGCCAAAATTTTTGAACGGGCGAAAAAATCATATTTGCCGTACTAACTGTTTATCCTCTACTATACCTTACCTCTTTCCGTATACCATCATTCACAGATTTAATTCCATCTAACAGTCCAAATTACTAACATTAAACCTCTCCTGGCTTGGCCTATACTACCCTAGAGTGCGGTGCCGAATAGCGCGCCTAATAAACAGTTTTATCATATCCCATTATTAAACTCCTAAAACTTATTTAAACTTTAAACATTAGGGCTAGCAATTGTGATATAAAGAGATAGCTAGGGTTATATACGAGGAGAGGCTAGTTACTGTCCACCATACACCTAATGACACATTTTGTACATCTGAACAATAATCTTATTTGCATATTTTATATGTGGATAAGAGCTAACCCTGAGAGAGTTCTTCATCCACAAATCTATAACCAATGTGTGAACTAGATACGGAATTGCAAAAATATAACTTTATCTTTAATTTAATGTAAAGTTTAGTTCCAATTTTGTACCTTTAATAAGATTATTGACTCCATTTGCATCTTCTGATGATCATCATTGCAGTCTTCCGAGGCTGACGATACAGAGTTAATAAAGCACCGTCTTTGCAATTCCTTAATTAAAGTATCAGTTTTTCTTTTGGCGCTCCTCACCAATGCCAACAATTTATCCTTAAATGAGATTTAAAGTTTGCAAAGATTATTTTAAGTAGTCCTTTGAGATTGACTTTGGATAAAAATGGTTTCATTGCAAATTTTCGTGAAACTTTCAACAATTAACAAATTTAATTTTACTACAATCGTTTTGGTGAGAATTTTGCGTTGATTATTATTATACATGCGATGAAATAGGTTTCTTAAAATTTTCTTGGACTAAAAGAAATATAAAATCAAGACTTGAGAGTGATGCTTGTTAATACTACTGCGGGCAAAAAGTAAATCAATTTTTAATTTCGGACAATAAAATGGGAATCGTGAATCATTTTATGGAATAACGTGCTAGTCTCTGATTGGCAGCACAGTTATTGACATCTTACTTGAACTTACTGATCATTGGTATATAGTAAAAACGATTTTGAAAGACAATTTGGGCCTATGAAAAATCAACTCTAGTTTGGTTCCAAAATCACTAAACTTTTTCATTGATTCTTCGCGAAAAACGCAAAATTTTCTACCAAAATCGTGCCGAAACCACAGTATTCGTCTGATTTAGTTCCGTTTGACTTCTGGCTCTTCCCAAAATTCAAGAGATCACTTCGAGGACACAGTTTTGGCTCGATTGAGGAGATCAAATGTGAATTAGCGCTCTCTCTGAAGGCCACACCGGAATGTGACTATTTGACATGTTTCGATGACTGCAAAAGTATTGGCATAAGTACATTGCATCGGCAGGGAACTCTTTTGACGAAATCGATGTAGAAGAATAAATAAAGATTTTTCATTTTTCAAACAAATTCACCTTACTTTTTGCCCATAGTAGTAAAACACTAAATTTTCCAAACGATGATAATTTTTTATTGCAAACATTTACGAAATATTACTAAGATATAATTGATCTAGAAAAGCCAAGATCAGATTAAAAAATTCAAGAATCTTGGAATCCAAGATCAGGTTTCTATATGATTTTATACTTTTTCATTTGTGATAAGAGGCTGTACTTTTTTAAATTGAGGCTACAATGTGCATTCAAAAGCATATTACCTGAAAAAACTCTTGACAAAACTGTTATTTGATAACTTTCATTCGTTACTTTGTCTGATTCTAAAATACTGTAGATAGTCTAGAGTTTTAACTACTCAGTACAATAAGAGATTCCAATTATCGAAAGTTTAAATTATTGGGAGTAGACTTTAATACATAAAAGTATTTATATATTGTTAATTTAAAAAAAAACTAAAAACATCTATCGAGAAAGATTACTTAATCATTGACATTAAAAATGAAGACTTGAATAGGATTTATTATATTGTAGCAAACTATTCTGGTAAAGCTGCTTAAAATTATTAGTTATTTATACAACAAGGTCGATAAGATAAGTCATTATCAAACACAAGTGCAAATTTAAGCCACGAGCGAAGCGAGTACCTTAAAGAAGGCCCGAGTGTTTAAAAATGCTTATATAAAATTTTATGCATTTTTAAATAAATTAACACAAAATCTTAAAAATTTTTTTAGAAATATATGTTTCCCTGTTCCACACACTATACTTCGCTTTGTTGCTCAATGCGTAATGCAGGAAAAGGATAGAACATTTCTAAATTAATGATAAATTAAAATAATCAAATTGTTTGCAATTGTTATAAACTTTAATTTAATTGCACCAATCAATAAATTGAGAGGATCTTCTTTGGTAGTCGCTTTGGATTTCTCACAAATTCTAATATTTGAATAAAAGATTTCAATGTTGTTTATGTTTCTATTTCATAACAAAATGTTGATTTGAAAAAGAATTTTTAAATATAACATTCCATAACTGTAATCCGAGAGTGTCGGTTAATGTAAATAAAATCATCACCTTGTCGGCATCGCTGTCTTCCGAAGTTGACGTTACAGAGCTGTCAGAGTTACATCTTTTGAGTTCATGATCTTGGGCGTTTAGATCGAGGAAATGGGACCGTTTCTGATCCACGCCACTTTTTCCAGTCGTAATCGATAAATTTGAAGGCGCCTGACCGGAAAAATGACCCTTCTCTCCGTTTTCATCCATGTTTATATAATAATCACGCTTGTTCTTATTTAAAAATTATTATTCTATTATGCTTAGGCTTAACTCTTTAGAGGCAGGTGACTGACACTGTTGTAAAAACTAACTCTTTTTTTGTCTGTAATAAACTTTTGATAATCACTTAATTTTGAAATGTATTTGAGACGTATTTGACTTCTTTGTAATATTTGATAATGCACTGACTCACTAATTCTCGAACTAAACACCTGAGCAAGAGGTTTTTCTCAATTATAAACACCGACTGCACACTTTTTTTTATTTCAGCGAAATATTTTTAAGGCGACAAATTTTCGATGTTCATTCAGCCAGTTTTCAAACTATAATAAAAATAATAATAACGTTTGAGGAATATGTGCGGTTTTTATTACACTGTGTTCTGATTGGACGAATATGACGTGATAAGAGGTGATTAATTTCTTATCTTACTTTTATTTTATGCATTTTATACCATGTTAGTACTATATTTTATGCTTTTTATATACAGTTACTGCTGAAAGTATTTGACCCTGAATGGATTCGAATTCATAAGCATTGTCCCGCACTTAATATTTTTCTGATATATGTGTATGTGATGTCATTTGTAGGTAATTTAATAAAATTTAATATTCAAAAAGAAGCTTTTGATGATCTTATTTAGAACTATTATAAATAGTAATTTAAGTGTAGGGAGAGCTTGAATTACGTTAGAAAAGTTTTCGACCTTTTTATATGTGAATTTCGAAATTTTACTAAGTTAAACTATATTTCAGTTGTATTTAATATTTCATTAAATTGATTAAAATAAACGAAGAAGAATAAATATATACATTAATATTGCTATTTACTGTAGTTCTATATAGGATTATCGAAAGCTTCTTTTTGAATATTAAACTTCATTAAATGATATCATTATTCATTAATATCATATAATTAATAAGTGCAGGATAGAGCTTTTAAAGTTCACTGCAAACAGGTTCGAATACTTTTAGGAGTAACTGTATTTAGCAAGTCAGTTTGGCAAAATCAACAAACCGAATATTTGCACACAAATAAAGGTGAAATATTTTATGATAACTACGTCCATAAAGATATTGGGGAACTAAAATTGCAATTTTGTATTAGATAACATTGCAGTTTTCCTTAGAATCGATGAGTCCGTCGTTTAAACAAGATCTTTTATCTCGACCAACTGATAACAAACCGATATCATCGACATAAATAAATATTAATTTATATTTTTATCGTTTCATTGAACAGAAAAATGTAGATGTTTTAAAAAGTCGTCGACAAAAAAATTATTTTAAAAATTGATTGAATAGAACAATGGATATTTGGGTTGTGATGATAGAAGATGGATAATTACTTTAAATTTTGTTGAACTTTACTTAGGTTAATGTAGTAATGTTGTAATTGTACATTCGAATCAAATATCGTTTTAATAAACAGTTCTGTTTTAAAATTCATTAAAAGCAGTCGCATTTTGGTTTAGAGCGTTGATTTGGTTGATTTTTTCTTTATTATTCGTAAACAATACGGAGTTTTACTATTGTGTAATAGTGTATGGGACACGATAAACAACTGAGATACAGACAACATCGCCAGGCTTCTGGATTTCGGATCCCATCCAGACGGCCGGTGCTGTCCCGAGTAGGGCATCCAGCCATGGCCAATCAACATTTCAACTACAACTGCCCCGTACAGAACCGTTATTCTGATGGGGGGCTATCAGAGGAAGAGGAAATGTTAACCGACAACACTCACCATCAGCCGGTTTCAAAAGTGAACAAAAGCATTATCGATAAGCCTCCACCANAAGGTGCTGTCCCGAGTAGGGCATCCAGCCATG